>CM076581.1:180634288-180899387 GCA_034641835.2 Pinus albicaulis | reverse complement strand
AGAGCAGACCAGTGCTTTATCCATTGGGCCATGGAACAAAAACTCAAACTGAAATGCATGACTGAAAACTGATGACTTGACGACACAAATTGACTCTCACTCAACTAAAAACTGACTCGATACTTAAACACAACCGACAAACTGGAAAAGATGCTCAAAGTAGAGTTGATTCAATACAACCCACTTAATTGTGCTTCACTACCCGATCAAGTGTATTGAACAGCGACGAATTGATGTACATGTCGGTCATTGTTGTGAAGATTTCCAAGTGCTTGCTTATTAACAATGAGAACAACCATCGACAGAAAACTTCCCATGGAAATTTTGAATAAAGTGGACCTGTCACAACCTTTTGTGCTGGCAAATCGATCGGATGAATCCAAGAATACCGTGAAAGGATTTTCATAAACATAGTTTCGGTTCAGATAACTTCATACCTGATCTTAACTTTTCTCACAACGCGTGCTGGTGATTACAGTAAGTCGTTGAAAGGATCTCAAATTCAGGAAAATGAAATCGTTTATTCGTGTTCCATTAAAAGCCTCCTTTATCAATCTCCTCATCTGAATGGAAATCTTGACATGTGCTACGCAATGAAAAATCTATTAAACAAGACAATGAAGGTGATCTTTGAATAAGATTATCATCAACATTCTTTTCGGGCACATGGTTAGCTAATGGAGCAGAATTTTTATAACAAACATCATCCAACACACAAGCAATGGGATCATCAAAAACTTGAGAAGAGTGCTGTAATGTACCCATTGAAACTGTATGACCTCCTTCTGGCTGTTCATCTTTTCCTTGAGATATATTATGAAGATTCTGCCTTATAAACTGAAATGCTTCAAAACAAAAGGGTATAGAATCTTCCTGCATCATCAAATTATGTATTTCATCTTCCACAACTTCATCTGTAATCTGACCTTCAATTGCATTAGATGGCTACAAATCTGATGCTACAAGCTGCTCAAAAATCTCGTTATCCGTCTCATCCTCAACATTAACACTGAGAGATTGCTGATTTCCTATGGGCTGCTCATTTGAAGATTTACTATGCAATTTTTTTCTCAAAAACTGAAATGATTCAAAACATAAAGGTACAGAGTCACCTTGAATCATTAAATCATGTGTGCCCACTTCCAAATCTTCAACTGCAACTTGACAATCAATGACTTTTGAGGGCTGAAAATCTGAATATGAGAAGTTTTGAACAAGGGTTTCATTGCCCTCTAGATGGTCCAAATCAAGGCTTGTTGACGTTTGATTTCTGATTGCATGAAAGTTATCTCTAATGAACTGAAACGAATCAAAACACAAAGGCAAAGATCCTTCACTTACATCAAAATTTTCTGCACTTTCCTCATCATTGCCATAGCTTATATGCATCGGTTGATCACTGTACTGGAGCTGCTGAAAGTGAACTTCCTCCTCGCACAAGCTAGCTGCTGATTTGTCTGCAAGATTAGATTCTTTTTGGAGAACATAATCATCATCATACTGATCAAACTGAGGCAATTCATCATCAAACATACACATCATATCAACAGCTCTCTCTTCTTTACAATGATCTATAAAACAATCACTATGACTACTGGGATCAGAAGCAAAATGTTTTGGGTCAACAACTTGTTCTTGAATGTCATTTTCATTTTTTGCAGTCATTTTCCGCACCATCTCTTCTACTGTGTTTACGAAAAGATCAATTCTTTTTCCCCAAAAGTACAAATCGCTTCCGAAACGTTTTTTCTTTTTCTTTCTTCCTTCAACCTTGTCAAAATCAAGAATGAGCTCTCTATCTGTCTCGCCTTGTTCTCGCATCTCGCAAGTGTTTTCCAATATTCTTTTCTCAAAATTAAAACTCCATTTTCATCAAAGGCACCTTGTGAAAGAGACATTCAGGGAGAAGGTCTTATCAACCGGTATCGAATAACAACCATAAATTTGTGTTAAAATTGTTGCACTGCCTCACCGGCATTCTTTTCAATCGTTATACTCTACAACTGTGGTATCATTTCGTATCATCCACTCGAAGCGATGAAAACTTTGACACACTGCTGGAAATCTGTGATGCTCGCATCAGGCAGGGCTTTAAACCAACTCTTCACTTGGCATTGCAAAGAAAGAGAAAAAAGCCTAATACTAACATCTTCATCATCAACTTCAAAAAGATCTAGAAAAGTCTCAACATTCTGCACATGTTGCTCAGCATTGACATTGTTACATTCACCGTTAAATCTTGGTAGATATAGGTCATAATTTGCAGCAAAAGCATGAAGAACAGAAGGCAAAACAAGAGGTTTATACCGATCTGGAATTTTACAAGGTGTAGGGGCATGTACAAGAGCTGCGAAATCAATTTTCTTTTCTTTAGGCTCATCACTCTGAAGAAAGTCATCATAAGATGTGGGAAAAGTAAGGAGGCCGGGATCAAAGGGAAACTCAACATTTACACTTTTTGAATGGGTCGAGTGAAGATTTTGATGACCTTTCTCATACAACAAACTTTGAAAAACTTTCAGGATAGCTTCAAGACCAGTAAAGAAGTAATTTACAAGAAAGAAGATTAGATCCTGAATACCATTCCACTTTAGATACCTGAACTTTGTGTAAGATCCTTCCATTTTCTCAGAGAAAGAGTCAGTCCTCCAGACTTTGAATTGGAGTCACCAGGTGAATGATTTCAGCCTTCTTATGTCCGATCGTTGTCCACCATCAACCATCATATCTGATCTTGATACATGTACTGGGCAATTGGTAAACCGAGGACACATTCGTTGTTAAACTTAGGATCAAATTTAAGTGTTTTATTCATTATGTGTACCGCAGCAGCAAATGTGGGTGCTCGGCGTCACTCGCACTTCGTACTCCGCCTAGCAAATGACAAGAACAAGCAAAACCATTTTTTCCCGTATGGTCGCCACTATGTTAGCACTCAAATCTACCTCAGGCTGAAATGAAGTAAAACTCAAGGCTACATCAAACCACGCTCAGCCTCGTAGCTAGCCCTACGAGGACAGGAGAGGGCTCTCTCCGTCAATCTCGAGAAAATAAGCAATAGGATGCAAGATGACTTACAATAAGAACCGATTTTATATTAAAAGGACAGGTATGTCGTATTTTTGTTTTTTAAGCTACCGGAGAAAATGAAACAAAATTTTTGGGTCCGGGGATAAGGTCAGACCTTTGCAGAGTTCAAGCTGGGGCGAGGTAGGTGAGGATCTTGATGCTTTAAATTGGATTTATGGATAGATTAGACCGACGAGGAGCTAAAGAGGGCAAAGAAGAACTTGGATCCTCTCCAAACAGCTGAAAACATATAGAACTAACCTAATCAGCGTTTTGGTTATAATCGAAAAACAATGATTCTAACCTTATTTTCTACCTATTCAATCTTTGTTCAGACATATTAGTGATGTTTAGCATTAAAACATGAAGAAACTTACAGTAAACAAAGAGGAAACACCATCAAGAACAGAACACCACAAGGATCCCAACAAGTGCCGCAAAACCTCTGATCTTTCCTTAGTCAAAATATGAAAAATATGTACAATGATATCAAAAGTATCTCAAGAGTCCAACCTCTCCAACTGGAAATGATTGGAGAAATTACAACATAGACTACCTAATAATTTTCCCCACCCTCTAGGGTCGTAATTTCTTCAGGACTGAAGCCAACTAATTCTAATCATGGAACCACAATCTAGGCAACGAACAACTTGCCTCTAAAAGATGGAACTTATCCATTACATGATTTTTACCTTTTTTGTGAGTGAATCTTCTAGAAGAGATAAAGAATAAGTTTGTTATATGCCCAATATACATTTACACTATAAAAATCCAAAATTCCATCCACAAACAAACTGGTCCACATTTAGTGAAAATATGAGTCGGGCAATAAATATTCACAGTGGTCTGTTTATTGCGTGTTCTATGATGGTCGCTCATGTTCCAGGCTGAATTTGAGGTACTTCCCGGCATCCAAATTGAGCTCATGATAGCTCGTTGGAAAGCCCTGGATGTCTACTTTCCAACCCAAGTGGAATTTCTGAATTTGGAGTTTATTTGACCCTCCAAAACCTCATTCTCCCAGAGGTACTCCCTGCTGGTGCAAAAGGTGGCAGCAAGGTGGTTTTCATGGTGTTTTTGAGCTTTTTGACCATCCAGATTTTGATGAAATGCTAAGTTGACTTCAGAGGATGCATAAATAACCATGAACCAAATGTAAAACTTCTCCCGGGCATGTCCCAAAGTGAGCGTACACAGAGCGCGATGTATCCACGAATCGCAAAACTCGTTTTTGACCCGTACTGAAAATGACAAAATTTTCCGAATTTGCTCAAATTCGGAGCGAAGATCCTCCATCATGTATCTTGCTCGCTAATGAAGCCGACCAAAATCCTAAGAGGGACGGCATTTTCCCGCCACTAGTGTTTCCTGCGTGCGCGCAGCCTTCCGGGTGAAAACACCGTCTTTGCCAGAAGGATGTGTTGGGCTACCATGATGTAGCAAATGCAGTGTTCAACCCGTTGTGTCAGAGAAATGGACCTTGGTGTCTTTGTCTCTCACCATGATCTCCGTGAATGTACATACGCTCGATGAAGAAGGCGAGACCTCTTTCCACCTCACGTGGAGATAGCACTTCCGTGCTGTCGATGGAAGCGAACGAGACCCTCTCCACCCCTAGTGGAGACAGACGGCCGTGATGTTGAAACAAAGCTCTGTGGCTTCTCTGATATGTTACCACTACTGGTGCACTGGTATGCTCCATCTCAGTGCATCAACCTCAACAATTGAGTCACTGTCCGACTCCTGCTCATACACTGACTCTGTCTCTGTCATGGCTCTGACCAAGCTATTGGCACTATGTATACTGATATGAATGCAGTGAAAACAAAGTTATGATGTGTGTTTTAACACCCAACAAATATCCCCACCGTCAAAACACCATAAGGAAACAAACCATGATAATATCTCAGTTTTGAATGGATGGGAAAAGAGGCACAATCTCTGTTTTAAATGCAAGTGAAATTTTGACCAAAGGGAACAGGCAACCTTCAGAATATTGAACAAATCTTGTCAAAGGGAGCATGGCATCATATGAATGTGTTTGTTCATGAGTAATAACAACAAAGGTGTCAAATGGGCAGTTTGAAACAGAGTTATGAAAATGTTTTTATCTTTGGGCAGTGAGACACAATTAACCATAATCACCATGGAACAAAAGTTTTGAACATGGTATTAGTAATAGTAATAACCACAATGGTATAATGGGCATGAGAAAAACATGGTTTTGATAATATATGGAAAGGCTGGATGTATCACTGACATAAAATAAGAGACAAACTCATGCAACCATCCATATTCATTTTAAAACCCTGAAAACGATATTGCCATGACTGTGGGGTTTAAATCCTCCATTTGAAACGTTTGAAACCACCAATGATGCCACCAACGCATTTAAAAACATCAAGCAATTGCAAAAAACATGTTTGAAGGCCGATGAGAGCGATCCAAAACAAGACTGGGCGCTCAAAACGAAATTTCAAACCTCTGTTGATGCGTGGGTCGCTCACCTCTGCGTGGGTCGCTCGGCCCAGGTGGGTCGCTCACCTTGCAAATTCACACTGCTGAAATAACCCAGGTGGGTCGCTCTGCCCAGGTGGGTCGCTCTTCCCTCTTGCCACATAGTGCATTTTTCGGGAAGCTTTTCAAGGCCTTCCCGGTGTCCAAATTGAGCGTGTGATAGCTCGTTGGAAATCTATTGGAGTCTACTTTCCAACACAAGTGGAATTATGCAATTTAGATTCCATTTTCCCTGTCAAAAATCAAATCTCCCAACACTAGTTAAAATGAGCAGAATGAGGCTGCCTCAAGGCAGAGCGCTGTTGCAATCAAATTTTGAAGGTGTTCCTCAACTCCAAATTGAGCTCATGATAGCGCATTGGAAAGGTATTTCTGTCTAGTTATCATTTAAATCATCAAGCAAGTCATTTGGCCAAACAGGCTAGGAGAAAAATTGATTTTCCCAAGGTCACTTCAGAGGTGCATTCAATTCTCCTGAGGCAACGGTATTTTTTACATTTCTTCAAAACCATGATACCTGCGTAAAAATTGGAATAGGTTTTTCTTCCTTGGCATGTTGTTAACAAAAACCTCTCTCACGTTCCCAAATTTCATCTTTGATTGCTCTGAAAAATCTTTTGAGTGAAACCGATCCCGATGTGTGGAACAAGGGATTTTGTCGAAATGAAGCGAAATGAAGGGGATAGGGGGCTTCTAAATTCTTGGGGAAATTTTGGGAAGTAGGGAGGGATGTTAGGAAGCAGGGGAAAGTGGAATCACAGAGATTGCGTGAGGGGAAGGGGTCCAAAAGGGCAAAACATGTACCAGTTTGTGAAATTGCCAAGTCATTAAACTAGTTTGAAAATGAGCAATTTGGGGATCTCATGATGGGGTTCAGCGAATGAGTGGTATATTAGGGATAAGACTCTAATGAACATCAGGATACAAGTTTTTTCGATGATTTGACCATCCAAGAGAAATTACCTCCAAAACCCTAGGAGAGGGAAATGGACCTTACCTAGGCACAACTGAAGCATGAACAAGGCGTAAAATGACTCAATGGAACTTGACATGATGATGAAAACTCTCTGAATGATGGTACACTCAGCTGAATGGTGACATGGACTGACATTTGGACAAATTTGAAAAGAGTGAAGACCTGCCTAGTGATCAAATTTTGCTTGAAGACTCTTTGAAATGACAAAATTTGACCTTGACACTTTAAAATCACTTTGAAAGAGCATGTTTGATCACTGGAGGAAGGCTGCAAAGGCTGACTCTAACAGAAGACAGAGACGAAAACAACAGTGGTTTTCCCGAATTGGGTTTCCACCTTAAATCTTGGTGTTCATGTCTGTTACTCTTGTGTGATAATTTATTATGCTTTTACTGCAGATATTTACTACTTAACTAACAAATGCATGATTGATAAGCTGAGTTAAAGATTGTTTCTGAAAAACTTTTCTAACAATAAAAGTATATCAGTATATGCTAGTTTCCTTTGGTATATGCACATGTATACACGAGTTGGGTTTATCAAAGCCGTGTATGGATTTCAATAAATAAATAGTTAAAATCATTAGTGATTTATAAATACTGATTCACCCCCGCCCACCCCTCAGTATTTTCCCCAACAACCATCACTCCTAAAAGAACTCCTAAACCTAGAGGTATACCATCACCTTTAGTAGTAGAGAAAATTGAGCCTTTAGTGGCAGATCAAAATGAACCAGTAATCATGGAGACAAAAACATTGCAGAAAGTTGATACACTTGTTGTTACACCTGCAAAACAAAAGCCAACAGTGAGAAAACATAGAAGCAAGAGAGTTACAAGAAGCCAAACAATGGCTAAGGGTAACTTAGAATACATTCTGCATGCTATTGATATTGAGGAAACCCCCATAGTCCAAGCTAAATATATAGATGAGGTAGGAAAGAAGCTCAAGAAAGCCAAATCAACTAAGAAGTTAGAGTTTGAGGGTGAAGATGCAGGATTCATGTTTCAGGCTAGGAAACCAATGAAAATACATGCCAGAAATGTCTTGAAAGCAATAAAGAATCTTAGAAGGTCACTGAAACTGTCCAGCCACCACCAAGCATCATTGACCTCTCATCACCTGCAAAATAAGTTCTAGTCATCAAGAAAAATAAAGGAAAGGAGAAAATCATTGAAAAAATAGAGATTGAGGTCCTTAAGGAGCAATTGAAGTTAGAAAATCATGAAATAGTAGTCTTGAAGAAAGAGGCAAGGAAACATAATGTTTAGAAGGTGTAGTTTGAGAAAATGAAATTTTTTTGGGAAGAGCAGTTTAATAGTGTGTCAAAGACCTTAGATAACACACAACAATTGATCAAATAGATTCATCCATTGAGAGGAGAGGTGAAGCATATCAGAAAAATGAACCTGCACTTGAAATATAGGAACAAAAAACTAAAGGACCAAGTCAAATATCTCCAAGATCAGTTAGAATTGATCCATGAGGAGCTAGAGAAGAAGGGCTTAAAGATGACTGTGGTTGAGGAGCCCATAGCTCAACTCATCATTAATGAAGAGGAAACACCTCAAGAGTCTTAAGTTGAGTTTGATTATGTTTTAGAAGGATTATGGAATGTTGAAGACCAAGTTTTGTAGCTGGAGGTCAATTTTTTGGGACAATGTTAAAATCTATAATTTCAGCGGTTTTTCACAGTTTTGTAGCATTTCCTAGGCGTAAAGCCAGGAAAACGCTACGAAATTTTTTGTAGCAACTTATTTGTTTCCAAAAGAACTTTTTACAATTTTAAAGGAGGGATTTTAATGGTGGTGAGGTGTCATGTCATGATGGACACCACGGAACAACAAAGAAGCATAACTTTTGAGCGAAAAAGCCATTTTTTGGATGCTACGAAAGCTCGATATGAAAATGCCCTATTTTCGTAGTGAGCTGTTTTTGAAGGTTTCTAAGCAGTTTAAAAGTAGTTTTGGACAAATGGACACTTCCAATAGGTCAAGGGACCTTACCACCATAAATTTATGACTTGAGGACAATTCAATGGAGACAACTCATCAGCTAAATCTTTCGTTGAAGATAATGTCTTGTACTCATGAACAATAGGGTTTTGTTCCAAATTATTAGGAGGGTTTTCAATATGTCAAGTAGTGATGAGGTATGTCATAGCCTATTCGAACATGTGATGCTTAGTTGTACCTGATATATAAGTGTTTTAAATATAAGGTAGACCGATGTAATAAATAGGAGTTTAAGTCCTATTAGGAAAGGTCATCTTTAGAGTGTAGCTGTCATTTTCTTGTTAAAATACAGGTTTTCTCTATTATATGAGGTTCCATAGGAAGATTTCAAAGAATCTAGCCAAGAGGCAGATCATCCCTGCTATAAGAAGGTCTATTTAAAGGAGAATTATTGAAGTTGTAAAGGGTTGGATATTTTTTGCACCATATTGTTGCTTTATGTAATTTGACTTATATCAGTGATACAAAGGACTTATTCTTGATAGACCTGAGATTCTCATGGATTTTTTGATGTTTTTCTGATCTATATCTTTATGTGTACTATTTGCAGTAGATTTCATCTTTATTACTCAGAATTCATATGTTTATGCTCCGACTTCCTTTATTGATTAAATGACTGTGTTGCTCTATGTTATATGTGTGATTTACCTTTGTTAAATACTCTTATCTATCTCATCTTCCATGTCAAGAAACCTTTCCACTGAATCTACTGATTTTTTGACTCCATTAGCCGAATGGTAACAAAAATCAAGTTAATTTTCAAATAGAGTTAGCCATCTAGTCCTATCATTATCTAATATCATAAACACCTTTGAGAGAGCCCACTCAGACTGAAGAGACTAAGCTTCAGTCAAAAGCTAGTTTGAAACAGTTAAATAGAGTTGTCTGATCAGTAGCCAATCAAGTGCAATTTTGTGATAATAGCTTACATGCTCTAACTTTCTTCAAACACTTAGTCTGATGTAAATGTTATGTTTTCATCTGAATATATATGCCTCAGCTTCCATTAGAGGAGTTTTACATGTCACTGAGTTGTTTATGCTGGCTCCATATTCCCAATGGTAGTAATTTGTCTACATCTTTCACTTGCACAAAAACACTTTTAAAACCCAATTGCAGAGTTATCCATTTATTGAGTTTCATTTACATAATATCATATTTATCATTAAGAGATCCCTCTTAGGCTGGAAAGGCTAATTTTTAGCTAAAATTAGGTTTGAAATAGTTACTCTAGTTTGACTGTTGAAGCAACCCATCAGTATTAATTTAGTGATAACAGCTTTCACGACCTAAACTAAAGTCTGAGGAATTAGAAGATTAAAAACAAGGTTTTGAGAATTCAATAATGGAATTCCATAAATAGTACAACCTGAGGAGTAGGAAAACAACCAATAATCCTACTAAAATGTATGTTAATTCTCTTAATAAAAAGACAACTGACACCCCTCCTAAGAAAATTCCTGATATTTCTCCCAAAAAGAGTGTTGAGGTTCCTGCCGAGAAAGTATAGGATATTGTTTCTAAAAAAACTCAAACTGATATTCTCTCTACCAGCCAACAAAAGGATATTTCCCAAAAATATGTTGTTAAGAAACAAGATGTTATCAATATAGATAAAACTCAAACATCATTTACTATCAAAAATGATTTCACCAAACTCAAAATACCCATTCCCTTGACAGAACTCATGAACAAGAATGCTTACAGATCTCAATTGATGAAAGCTTTAAATATAGGGTAAGGTGTAGATACGATAAATTTAACTAATGATCAACCATAATTAGGCTTTTTGGACCCGAAGTTGATGGAAAACCTCAGGAGGGAAGTGTACCTCCATTTTATGTCAATTTAACCATTCATGATAAAATCCTACACAATGAAATGATTGACTCAGGTGCTTCACACAATCTTATGCCCAAGGCTGTTATGGAAAAATTAGGACTTGATATCACAAGACCATACAAATATGTGTATTCTTTTGATTCAAGTAAAGTAAAATGCCTTAGTCTGATTAAGGATTTATGTGCCACTTTATCCCATATACCAGCTAAGAGTGTGGTAATGGATACTATTATTGCTGACATACCTCCTAAATATGGTATTTTGTTGTCTCACTCATGGGGAGCTAAACTATCAGGTACCCTTTAAATGGATATAACCTATGATACAATTCCATTATTTGGTCAAAAAATGATCTAAAATGGATTGTATTTGTAACGCTATGAAAAATATCCATTCTAATATAATAAAGTGTGCAAAGTGTTCTCCATGAGTTGCAGGTTAAACAAAGTAGTTTTGGTTATGTTTCTAAGTTTTATGTGTGAGTATTAGTTAAGTAAATTTATTGTTTAACATATCACAGTAGAAATACACAACAAGTAAAATTCACCATGACATAACACATAAAATTATTGAGGCAGTTCACCCCTCCTGGGCTACATCTGCTAGTCCAAGGCTCCCCAATGGCATGTCCTTGCTCTATTAATTTGATCAAAATGGTTACATAGGTAAAAATATTCCTCAATAGGCAAAACCAACTGTAAATTTAGCTTCAAAAGGTAGAAAATAGCTAGAAATGACTTTTGTTTCACATTAAACAGTGAAATACAACCCAATACAGTGCCTTCTCCATGATGGCCCTGATGGCTTCTTCATCTTCCTTGAAGCCAAATATGTTGTAGATAACCTCTGCTCAACCTGAAACCTATTCCAAACTATTCAGAAGGTAGAAGAGACCCAAAATTGACTAAAATTTCATATTTTTTGGTCGACAATTGAGAAAGTTATGACCAAAACAAAATTTTGCCCATTGTCACTCGAAAACCTCCTCCAAAACTGGAGGAACTCTAGTTAGGAGTGCCAAAAATGGCATAACTCCAGAAAATCCAGAATGCACTCCAAAATTTTTGGACCCATTAATGGTAGCATTTAATGTTACAACTTCTGGTCACATGTGTCATCTCCATCGGATTAACCGCTGGATATACCGTGGGTTATCCGTCCCAAAACTCCGCATTTAATTTATTGAGTGGTCACATGGGGTGTTATGGCTAATGGTTTTAGCCGTTGCGAAGTTTCCCGCCGATGCTAGGCCCCTGTTTCTCATCCGCCAGTCATGTTATCACTCTAGTAATTCTCCATTTGTGTGATTTTGGTTTTTAGTCAAATAATTCTAGAGGTAACCACAAAACTACATCAAACTCTAGGATCTAGCCTTCCTAGGGTTCAGAGAGGACTCTCTCTTTAAAGTTTAACTTTGTTTTAATTTGTGAATATTAGGCTAGTTACGAAAGTACAATTTTTGTTTTGTTTTGATATATTTGGTGGGAAAAATCACTTGAAATAATGGATAGTGGGAAATCTATTTTTCCATTGGGATATGGAGTCAAAATCAAGAAAACAGGATTGGGATCAAGGGAAAAAAGGTCAAATGTATTTAGGGCAAGATAGATAACCCTTGGAGATCTTGGAAAGTTGTTTTTTGTGAGGTGGTATGATCAGGATAAAGGGCACTTAAGAATCCTTAAATCTGGAAAAAGAAGTAGTAGGAAGAGGTCAAATGAGAGAGGAAGAAATTAAGGGTTCCCTACATTGGAAATTAGAGGAATCCTTAAATATGGAAAAAGAAGTAGTAGGAAGAGGTCAAACGAGAGAGGGAGAAATTGAGGGTTCCCTACATTGGAAATCAGAGGAAAACATATAAATGATAACTAGTTAAAAATAGGGTGCTCTTAACAAATCCTGTAGCAATACTCCTAGTTATACATTCAGATTTAGCATAAACATAAGTGGATGCATATAACAAAGAAAGGAAACATTGAAAAATGAAGAAAATACTTCACTCCAAATAGCTCATCATAGGAATCCTGGAGTATGATGCTAATTTTCTTTGATCCAACCTGCTACTCGAAGTTTTGACAAACAAAAGCTTTAAAGTCAAAGAAGAAATGACTATAACAATCCTAGCAATTTTATTCCACAAAAAATACTTCTAAATATGAAGTATTTATACATAATGTTTTACAAAATATCCTAGAAGACTTCTAGGAATTATCTTAGGAAAATAAAATATCTTTACAATAATAATAGAGATAGTTGCTTAACAAATCAGCAAGTTGTCCCATTTTATCCAAAAGAAATAGAAATAGTTTGAGGATAAGAAGCAACTAGCTACCTTGGTGTCCTCCTTGTTGGCTTTTAGATATTTGTTTAAATCTAATCTACCTTGTCTGATACTATTTCTAAGATAATCTTTATTCATTGATACTCTTTAACTGATACTCTTTAACCCTTAGTCGAAAACTATTTACTACTGTAAATAAAATCTGTTTTGACAGTAATTTAGAAAACATCTTTCTTCCTTCTTTTCACCTACTTTTATTTTATCCTTCATAACAAAACAGTAAGTGACTGCCAATCCTCATTTATAGGAATTTGAATATTCTTTAATTTCCTAAAATTCTCATTAGCTTCTTTCTATCGAGCAAAGGTTGGCTTGATGACAAACAAGTGTTTGATCTCATGCTGTAAGTAAAATAAATCTTCAAAACTCTTAAGTAACACTTTTCCTGTTGGGATGCCTTGACATATTGGTTTATTCACTTGTTCTTTGGAAAATTCTCTTATCTTCTTATCATAGTCATTTTGAGGCATCAATTTATCATTAATAACCATGATATCAGGAAATCCCTTTTGCCTCAAACTTGTGAACTTAACCATGAAACTGGTTATGGAAGTATTCATGCCTTCACACTTTTCTTCAAGTTGCCTCATCAAATTTCTTTTTGTTGTGACTTTCCTAATTTCTAGGATAGTTGCAGTTCTGTCTGTTATTTTGAGCTCTTCCAACTCCTGTCTATTTTTTCTGTTAAGGAAATTGATTTTCCTTACAGCTTGTTCTGCTTTGTCAGCCAAATCAGTTTGAATCTTTTGAATATCTTCTTGGGCTGCTAGTAATAACTCTCTTTGCTCAAAAATTACCTTAATTGAAGGCCATACATCATGGATGGCTTCAATGATATTATTACAAAGGTAATTTTTGATGTATGATATCTGATCCTTCAAAGTTAATTCTTTCTGCAACTTTTTTAGCTCTTCACTCAATCTGCTAGCATTTTGTTCATGTGTCTTAGCATTTACCTGAGCTAATTTATTTGACTTTTCAATATTTTCAAACATTTTTGTCAATCTGTTAATCTCATTTGTCTTTAAAGACATCTCTTCCATTTCTTTCACTATCTTTTTGGCCTCATCAGTAGGTTGTACTGCTCTTGTAGAAGATTCAGTGGTCGATGTTGTGGAAGAAGTCATTGGCACTGTAGTACCCAGTGGTTCTTTGGGTGCCAAATTTTCACCTAAATTTGAAGGCACTGCTGCTGTGATAACTAGAATGACTGTAGGAATCATTGGTTCTTTCACTGTCTCTTTTTATTGGATCCCTCTTGCCTCTTTTTCTGCATCCCTGTGATTGCATATGAATGGCCAAATCTGGTTCTTAAGTTTGAATTGGGTTTTCTTCTTAGCTGCCATGAATTTTATCGAATCAGAGTTTAGGATCTGCCTGATATACTCCAAGGAAAAGATCTTCATTGAAGGATGTTTGGGTAACTTGTAAGGTAACAAGTTTGACCCAAAGACTCTGATTTCAGTATATTTCTCATACAAATACTAATCACCAAATTTACTCTGCTCTGATAAC
Source organism: Pinus albicaulis (assembly GCA_034641835.2). Taxonomy (NCBI): domain Eukaryota; kingdom Viridiplantae; phylum Streptophyta; class Pinopsida; order Pinales; family Pinaceae; genus Pinus; species Pinus albicaulis. Next base: position 180,885,112 of record CM076581.1, on the reverse strand, counting down.
TGCAATATCTTTTTCATTTCTTCACTTATTCTAGGTTGCTCTATTTTGGTCAACATTGTGATCACTGGATGTAAAAATAACTCTAAAAACTCTGAATAGCTAAAATTTGTACATTCTTTCCTGAGCATGGATGTCCCAAAAATGACAAATAGAGGATTTACCTCTATGTCAAGTTTTTGGAGAGTAATTGGAAAATTATCTGATTGGAAGTATAGAAACATGTGGAAAAGGTAGGAGGTATATCAAACACTCCCTCTATTTGCAAATTGGTAAATTTATAATGAATGCTATCAGTAATGAAACCAACATAATCAAAGATTACTGAGGGTGTTTGACCTGGAGAAAAGTTGGATAAGAATCCCATGATGGACTCATCGGTGTGTTCATCAATAAAATATCTAAGAATGAAGGAAAGTGTGGAAATCACATTTCTTGAACCTTCAAGGAATTTAGCAGTATAATATGGAGGATTTAACTTGGGAATATCTACATACAGAGGCATAAAATCTGAAAAATCAAGAACCTTTTAGGAAAATCTAGGCCAATATATAGCTTGGTGAGGGCCTCTATAGACAAAGGGGCTGCTTGGGGGTCATGCTGAAGTTGCAACATTTGGTTAATTGAATCTGCAGTGATGGTAAAAAGCACATCTTTACTGGAATTTACAATGGCTCTTTGCTCTGGAACATAGTATTGTTGACACAATCTAATAACCTCCCTACATGGGTGAGTTAATGGGACAACATATTTGGGCAAATTGGATTCCAAAATATGGACTTCTTCTTGATCATCTAAAGACTTCTCATAGCACCAGTTATGGATATCTAGCAGGTTGAATTCAACTATGGGATCTACTATATTGTAATCAATATTAGCTAGGGGAATGTGTTCAATATCAACAATAGGTGGTTGCAATGGATTGACAATAATAGCAGTACTTGAAGTCATGGCAAGGGTAGGTTTAGGTGCTTTAGAACCTTCAAGCTTGCTTACACTCTACATTTTAGGCATTTTGATCTACTTCTGCAAGTCTATACAATTTGCAGAAGTAATTTTACTATAGTAGAGGATTTATTGGGCAAATTTGTCAAAGTATAGGCTTTTCTTTGGGTTTTCTGTTCAATTAGGCCTGTCAAAGATGTTTAGAGGCTTTAGAGTTGGTTTAAAACAGAAAAAAGGGGTTTCCTCGGTTTCTTAATGGAAATTTTGGCTAAAAACTATTTTGAAAAGGGTTACAGAGGCTTAGGGTAGCTGCAGAGGTTTTTTTCTTTATTTCAAAGTTTGAAATGGATCTTTAAACTGTGAAAACTAGTAAATTTCCTTAAAATAGTGCACAGTAGAGAAACAGGGTTTCTGGGAAAAATTTTCCATAGTTTGGTCTGTTTTTGGGACTTTTTGGAAGTTTATTAATCAATTTATAAAACTCTTGGAGTGTTTGTTCTTTAAAAGGTCTTTAAATTGATTGCAGGTTAATTTTTTTTAGAAAAATACCTGTTGTAATGGAGGTATTTTGCTTTTAAGAGTTTTGGAGTTTTCCGAATGATTTGATGTCTTCTGTAGATTTCCTAGAGCAAGGTGTAGCTCCTCAACAATCTTCAATGGTTTACTGGGTAAATCTTGGAGGTTTCGGGCATGAAAATGGAAGAAAAGAGGCTTTAAAAGGGTTTTTTACAGTCGGGAAAGGAAATTCAGTGGGTTAAACACGCAAGAGGCGTATGAAATGAATGCATTTCTGAAGGTTTATTAAACATATTGGTTGTGTTAATCCGGAATTGAATGCAGGTCACATCAGGCGGGAGGAGCGGTTTCAGAGTTCAATGGGATTAAAACCATAGTGGTTATCACAGAGAGTTGCATTGGTAAGTGGTTTTGGCTTGAACCCACACAATCCAGTGATTGAAGGGCACATGGAGGAGAGATAAAATTAGGAAACCACTCATTTTGCGCAACTTTTGCATGGGATGAACGCACAACTTTTCTGCGCGATATTGGATTTCCGTCGTAGGATCTGGGCTTTAAAAGCGAATGGTATAGATCAGTTCTGGATATGCGCCAAAATGAGAGGTGGGGCAAGGTCTGTTATATGATCGGAAGGGTTTTGAAATTTACAAATAGACATTTATTTAATTCAAAAGCCTTTGGTTATATGATTGTGAAGGAGAAATGTCATATATGTTTCCAATTTGCAATATTTATCATATGTTTCAAAATCAATGGTGCAAATATGATATTATATGGTAATAGAACCATTTAGCAGTTGTTTATTACCATAAGGGGTGGGAGTATTTTAATATATATATTTTAGACCAATGGGTTTGTTGGGCGGGGTTTTTATTTTATGCACATGGGATATATTAACTTTGGTCTAAAGTTTAAAATAGTGGGTTTAAGGGGATTATTTTAAATATAATGGATTTAATATATACGGGTAGGTGTAGTTTTAGGGATTTACTACAATAAGTTATATGTTAATATGAATAAAGGGATAGTAAAAGGAAACAAAACACATATTATCTCTAAGTAAAGTATAAAAATAAAGCATTGCTCATCTTTTATATTACTTCACTAATACTTAGGATAAATGTATTTTAAGGGTTTTATGAATTATCTTGAAGGGAATGAAGTTATTATTTTAGGGTTACAATTTTACTAAGTAAAAAATGTCTTTTACTTAGGAAAAAGGGATTTTGATGTATGAATGAAGGGTAAATGTTGATGAATGAGGTTTTAAGGTAGGAATTCAATATTTTTAATTGACCAGTCATCGAGCCTTGGGTCCAGTCCCAACAAAAGTCAGAGAAATGCTCTGATCCTTTTTGATTGATAGTTTAGAATACTTAATACCTATATGCGGGGGGGGAATTAGTGATTTTGCCCATTTATGTGTTGTTTACATGATTTCTCAACTGCCTTCTACCTACCCAACTTTATTTCTAACATTTTTTCTTTATTTTGTAGGTGCATTTAGACTTGCAACCTTAAAACATTTTTTTCTCAAAGCATAAAACTATCTAGATCTACCTTATTTCATCCGAGGGCTCAGATTAAACTTTTGAGCTCCTCATTATTCTCTACCTATCTACTGATTTTTCAAGTTTAAACTATATGAAAAATCTTTATTCACTATCTAGAACATGAAATTGAAAACATGAAAAGTTAAGATTAAATTGTTTATCTGGTCATGGATTAGGGCATTTATTGACACTCTGCACATAATCATTATTCTTGCAGTAAAAGTAGTGGCATGTGATCTTCCTCACTTTAAGGTCTTATTTCTCCTTTTTGTTTTGGGGTCTATATTTTTCTAAGTCCTTTGATTTTTCTTTTAGGACTTTTTACCCTCCTTTTGGCTTTTTTATTATTTTTTCATTTTTTCAAAATATGGGAAAACAACTTGCAGAAAGCAAGGTATGTAAATATTTACAAGACTATCAAAGTCAATTCAAAATTTATGAACCCTATTATTATAGGACCCTAACAGTGGCTCCACATGGGGATGACATTTCCTGGTGAAATATCAAGAACTTTGAGACTAGTAGCCTTTAGAATTTCACTGTGATGACCCTGTAAATGTCTTCTGATATCTGCAACTTATTCATACTTATGATATTCACCTCTAAAATCTTAGGGCCTTCTCTTCGGGCTTCAACTTGGTTAGGGAAACATCCAATCCAATCTAAACTCTGCAATGTATATGTACAATGATCAAAATGAATAAAAACTAACTATTTTTTAACTCGGGAGAGTAGCAGTGCTTTAGCATTCTACCATTTACTAGTCCTCCTTACAGATCTGTTCCATCCATTTCTTTCAGAAAGAAATCATTATTACCTCTATATCTATAAATCACATAAGGTCCTTTCCACAGAAAATCAAATTTTCCATGTTTTCCTTTGTCTTCTCTTCTAGAATCCCACTTTAACACTTTATCTCCTATGTAGAAATCATCCTCTTTAGTCTTTTTATCAAAAAAAATCTTGATCTTATCCTGAATGACTTGAGATTTGATATAAAATTCTTCCCTTGTTTGTTGTAAGTGAATAGTTTGATTGATCCTTCTTTGAATGTCATTTGTTTCAACTTGTAACTCTTGGATAATTTTCATCACTGGTACACCTAGGGAGGATGGAAAAATAGCATCCATTCCATAAACTAGTTGGTAAGGGGAAGTACCAATGGATTTTTTAGTAGTAATTCTATCTTCCCATACGGCATTGACAAACTTCTTATTCCAAGTCTTTTTATTGTCTTCAAGTAACTTTTTGATGATGTTTACAAGGCTCTTGTTTGAGGATTTAGCTCGGCCATTACCTTGGGGGTAATATGCAATAGAATGACCTAAGTTAATATGGTATTTGTGGCAAAATTCAATCGTTTTCTTGGATTTGAATGTTGCTGCATTGTCACTAATTATCTTTTGGGGACATCCAAATATTGAAAGAATGTTGTTTTCTAGGAAGGAAATAATGAAAATATCTGTGGCTTGTTTGGAGGGTATGGCTTCAATCCACTTGGTAAAATAATCAGTGGCTATCAAAATCCACTTATGTTGGCCTAAAGAAGGAGGGTGAATTTCAGCAATGAAGTCTAAACCCCATTGTTGAAATGGCATTTCAGTAGAAATAGGCTTTAAGGGGAGGGGTAATAATTTCTTCTTACCCTAAAAAATTTGGCACTTATGACATGAAGTTACATACTTTTTGACATCAGCAAACAAAGTAGGCCAGTAAAAACCAGCTCTCAGGATCTTGTCTGCAGGATTTTTCCAATATAGATGTCCTCCACAGTCACCTGCATGGAATTCTTCAAGTATTTTTTTAGCTTCTTCCTTTAATAAAAATTTTAATAAAATCCCACTATGATCTCTCCAAAAAAGGACATTATCTAAAATACAAAATCTTACTACCTTAGCTTTAAGAATCTGGCTTTGGTTCTTGACAATCCAGGAGGAGCTTGTAAGTTTAGGAGTACAAATATGATATCTGTATACCAAGGTGAGTCTGAGAAGGCTTCACTGATTGTTGGAGTCACCATCTCTTCCTGATTATCTATTTGGGCAATAAAATTTATGTCTAGGGCATTACAATTAGATTCAGCCATAAGCCTGGCTAATCCTTGACCTTTGATGAGTTTTGTGGGTTTTATCTCTATGTCATATTCTAAGATAGTGGCAATCCACTTACCTCTTCTTCCATGAGGACCATCCTGAGTAAGAATGTCTTTTACTACAGAATTTAGGACATAGGCAATGACATGAGAGTAGAGAATATAAACTCTGAAGTATTTAATGGCCTTAACCAAAGCTAAGGCTTGTTTCTCCATAATGTTGTAATTCAGAGGGGCATCTCTAAGGGTCTTACTGAAAAAAGCTATGGGTTGTTCAAATCCTTGGTCATTTTTCTGTAGTAAAACTGTAATAATGGTGTGTTCTGAAGCAAATGAAAAAATTATGAAATCTTTCTTAAAGTCAGGACTTATTAGGACTGGAGTTTTGGTTAAGGCTTGTTTGATGGATTCAAATTATTGTTTAGCCTCAACGATCCATTTAAGAACTGAATCTTTTTTGAGCATGTTATTTATTTCTCTAATTATCTCAGCTAAATTAGATATGAATCTTCTTAAAAAATTAATCTTTCCTAGAAAGGCTTGTAATTATTTGATGTTTCTTGGTGGATTGATGTTCAGAATTGCTTCTATCCTAGCAGGATCTATTCTGATTCCTTCTTTAGAAATTATATGTCCAAGTAACTTGCCTTCTAATCCAAATAAACTTTTCTTAGGATTTAATGAGATGCCAAATTTCCCACACTTAATAAAAATTTGTCTCAAATATTCCAAGTGTTCATTATGAGTTTTGGAAAACACAGTAATATCATCTAAGTAAATTACTAAAAAATCATGTATTTCCTTTGCAAAAGCTATGTCCATAGCCCTTTGAAAGGTTTCCCTTGCATTCATTAGACCAAAAGGCATTTTCAGATACATAAAAGTGCCCCAAGGTGTAGTAAATGTTGTTTTAGCTTGATCTTCTTTTTGGACTAAAATCTGGTTGTATCCTGAAAAACCATCTAAAAGTGACATCCTAGAAGAGCCAACTACCCTTTGTAATATATGATCCATTTTAGGTAAAGGGTAATTATCTTTCAAGGATACTTTGTTTAGATTCCTAAAGTTGACACATAATCTAATATCTCAAGTTTTCTTTCTTGTTGGAACTAGATTGGAAACCCAATCAGAATATCTGATTGGTTCAATGATCTATGCATCATACATTATTTTCACTTCTTTTTCTATCAAAGGTAATAAAACATGGTTAATTATTATCAAATTTTGTTTAAATTGCTTCTGATCTTCTTTTATTGGAATTTCATGTTGGATTATGTTGGTATCATAGGATTTGAGATCCTTATAACTCCAGGCAAAAACATCTTGATATTCCTTTAAAAGAGTAATGCATTTTTCCTTTTCTTGTTGAGGTAATGTTTTGGAAAGTTTGAATATTTTAGGTTTTAACTCTGTTCCAATATTGTAGTCTTCTATATCAGATCTAACTGGCTCCATTTTGGCTTTTCAAGCTACATCATTTGACTCAAAAATATCTTCTAAGGGAGTTAAACCCTTAGGTAAGAAATTATCCTTAAGATTCAATATGTCTAATTCATCATCAATAATTTCTTCAATCTCTACTTTCTCTAAGATATCTATATCATCTTGACTAAATCTAGTTGGTTTATCAAACTTTATTCTATTTACATCTAAGTTATTCAAATCTATTTCACGATCTAAATCTTGATCTATAGTACAATCTGTATCTATCTTACAGTTCTGAAATTCACCTTGATTGTTCATAAACTTATAAATCTATTCATCCTGAGAAAAAATTTGCCAATACTTAAGGTTGTCAGGAATTATTGGCCTATGTTTGACTTTAGCAATATATATGTGATTAGGTTGGAATGGTAAATTGCATGTACTAGCAAAGGTTTCTAGACAATGATCTTTTATATTTTGTTTTCTAGGTATAGCAGCAAATTTATATTCCAATAAATCAACAGTTAAATCTATCATAGTGTCTTTGTATCTGCTTAGTCTAGGATTGTAAACAGAATAAACGCCATTTAATTGTTTTATGATCAACTCTGAATCTCCCATGATTAATATTCTTTTACCTCCTGAGTTCCTAATGATTTGGAGTCCTAGGATGAGGGCTTCATACTCAGCCATATTATTAGTAAATTTTAAATTGAGCCTGAAAGAATGGCCTTCTGAGTGATTAGTATCCATGTTGGTTATCCAAACTCCTGCTCCTACTCCTAACTTATTTACTGAACCATCAAAGACTAAATGCCATAGAGATTCATGAAAAATATTATCATTATTTTGTGCTTTCTTTTTCTCTAATAGTTCAGTTTGCATTTCATTAGTTTTAGAGTTGCATAGGATAAAATAATCAAGTTCAGTTGGTGTAGAATAAATTGGGTAATTTATAGATCTTTCTGCACTACTGACCATGTACTTCATCAATGTTTCCCTACATAAATTCTTAGGCTGTCCAAAAACTGATATAGTAGCATAAGACATGTCCAATTGTAGAGATCCCTGTAACTTTGCTCCCCATGAGTGAGAAAATAACATTCCATATTTAGGTGGGATATCAGCTACTACAATGTCCATTAATATACTCTTACCAGGATATTCAACTAGTGTTACACACAAATCTTTGATTAAACCTAGGCATTTAACTTTAATTCAATCAAAAGAAAACAAATCTCTGTATGGCCTTGTAATTTCTAGATTGAGAGTTTCCATTATGGCTTTAGGCATTAGATTATGGGAAGCTCCTGAATTTAGTATGGCATTGTGTAAAATTTGATCAAGAATGGTAAGACTGATATAAAATGGAGGAACTACTCCATCTGCATGTTTTCCATTCACATCTGGGCCAAAAATCAACTCTGGCTGATCATCATTTAGATTTATGGAATCTTTTTCATCATTCATATTTAATGTTTCAGTTATGGTTGATTTATATAAGTCATGTTTTACCAATTCATTCAAAGGAATTGATATTTTAAGCTTTGGAATTTTTTATTGTATGTTGAATGTAGGTTGAGTTTTACTTATTTGAATCAATTCTTCTTTGGTAACTGTAGTTTGAGTTGGTTTGTCTTGTTTTTCTACAGTTATTTTTTCATTTTCAAGTTTTTTGACATTCTATGTTTTTGTTTCTTGTGTTTTACTGCTCCTAACTTTCTTTTCAGGGATTTTTTGTGAAGCAGTAGATGTTCTTTCAGACTTAGAATTATCAACAGATGTTTTTGAAGTAGCAGTTTTTGGGTCTACTGATTTAGGATCAACAAAGAGTATTTTAGGATATAAATTTTTTGTTTTAACTGAATTAGAAGCTTTAGCAGTAGTAGATTTCTATGAACCTTTTGCATCTTGAGAAAATTCATCAGTAATATCAACAATTTTAGGGCTTGATGCATTTTTAGGACTAGAAATGTTTTGGGAAGAACTAGAGTTTTGCTTATTTTTCCTTTGGAGAATTTGCAGAACTTTTGTTTTGGGAGCTTCTACTATTTTCTAATTCTGAGTTTGGGAATTTTTCTTGGTAGAAGACTCATTATTTTTCTTATTTCTAAGGCTATATTGACTTTGTATTTCATTTATAGCATAATCATAACCTTGTTTATAATCAAAGGATTCACTAGAATCTAATTTGAGTTGTTGGAGTTCAAATAATTCTTGATCTTCGTGAGTGAGGAAAATAGTATTATTATCATATATTCCCATTAGACTTATTGCATCCTCATCATCATCATTATTCTGAGAAATTTCAGCATAGTTCTCTTGGAATGGGGGCTTATTTTTTGGTCTGGGGCTGTTTCTTTTGCTTTTCCAGAATTTGTGTTTTTTCTAAAATTGGGATTTGTAATTTGTTGTTGGTTATCCCACTGAGGTCTCCTCTCTATGTTGTCTATTTTATCCATCATCCTCTCTAATTTTTTAGCTAGCATATCTATTTTTATGTATGAATTGGCAGTTTCTTCTTTAATAGTCACTCTTCTTTCATTTCTGAGTCTATCTTTTTTGGCTAAAATGTTTACTTGTACACTAACAAAATATATTTTCATTTTTTCTAAGGTCTCTACATATCTTTCACTTAATTGGTAAGCCATATATGCATCAAATCCATCAGGGAATTTGAGCAGGACAGAATAAGGAGTGGGTTTAAGATTTGTAGGGATAGAATTATAGACACTATTATATCTAGTGCAATAGTCTTGGACTAACTCATTTGGAGCTCTTTTCATGGAATCAAATTCAGACAATATTTGGAGAGGATTCTTTTTCTTTTCCCATTTATTTAAAAACAATCTATGAAACATAGCTAAATTAGTTACACTACCAACAGCTAGATATTTAAACCACTTCTTAACTTCTCCTATCAAATTTTGTGCAAAAAGTCTCATTTGAACATCTGAGTCATCAATCTCATAAATTTCAAATAATTTTGTCATCTTAGTAATGTGTTGTTGAGTATTATAATTGGTAGTTCCATCAAACAGTGGTATTTTATTTTGATAGTCTTGAGGCATGTCATGAAGCTGTTGTGGTAAGACTAGGGGAGAAAATCTAGCAGCCATAGCTTGAAGCTTAGCTTGGCTAGGAGGTAAGGTAGAAATACTTGGAGTTGTGCTGGAAATGATAGTTGATTAACTAAAAACTGTAGTTGAAGTGTTGGGAAATGAAACTAGAATGTATATGGAAATACTCGGAAATGAGGATGATGTGTTTAGGAAATCAAAAGGTGAGCTAATGGATATAGGGGATGAAATGAGTGGTGTAAATAGTACTCTAGGTTGTAAAGGTAATCTACGGATAAATGGATCTGTAGATGAGCTGGTAGTGGAATTTATAAATTATGTAACAAAATACAAAGATGAATCTCTAGTTGATATTATTGTGGTATGCAATTGAGAAATTGGAGGTTTGTTTGCATAGGTCAAAAATTGAGCTAATTCAATAGCTTCATCAATATCTTTAAGAATAGTAACTTTTAGTTCTTCAATTTTAGTCTGATCTTGAACTTTCTGTGATTTAAAATTTGCTGTAATATTTTTCTGTTTTGTATTCAAGAATGAAATAAAAACAGGGTCTAAAATAGAAATTTTCAAATCACTTTCAGATTTACTTCTAAATAAATAATGCTCAAATTTCAGATCAAAATCAATATCTTGTAGACATACTAACTCTTGTGGTAATGAATTGACTGTTTTTAATGATACTTCTGCTTCTAAATTTTCTAACTATTTTTTCTTTTTACCAATTTGGTCTGGGTTGTCTACTATAACTACAGGCTTCAGATCTGGGATAGACCTAGTATAATAAACTTTCCTAGAAGCTAGAATTACTATTTTCAATATACACAACTTATAAAAACAATATTAAAGTAAAAGGATGTATAAAAATATTTTCTTTAAGACTAGTTTTAAGACTGACGATTGGTTAGTTCCCCAATATGGTCGATAGTAATGTTATCACTCTAGTAATTCTCAAGTTCTGTGATTTTGGTTTTTGGTCAAAGAATTCTAGAGGTAACCACAAATCTACTTCAAACTCTAGGATCTAGCCTTCCTAGGGTTCAAAGAGGGCTCTCTCTTTAAAGTTTAACTTTTTTTTAATTTGTGAATATTAGGCTAGTTATGAAAGTACAGTTTTGGTTTTTTTTTATAGATTTGGTCGGAAAAATAACTTGAAATAATGGAAAGTGGTAAATCTATTTTTCCATTGGGCTATGGAGTCAAAATCAAGGAAACAGGACTGGGATCAAGGGCATAAAGGTCAAATGTCTTCAGGGCAAGATAGATAACCCTTGGAGATCTTGGAAAGTTGTTTTTTGTGAGGTGGTATGATCGGGATAAAGGGCACTTAAGAATCCTTAAATCTAGAAAATAAGTAGTAGGAAGAGATAAAGCAAGAGAGGGAGAAATTAAGGGTTCCCTACACTGGAAATCAGAGGAAAACATATAAATGATAACTAGTTAAAAACAGGGTGCTCTTAACAAATCCTGTAGTAATACTCCTAGTTATACATTCAGATTTAGCATAAACATAAGTGGATGAATGTAACAAAGAAATGAAACATTGACAGGTGAAGAAAATACTTCACTCCAAACAGCTCATCACAAGAATCTTGAAGTATGATGCCAATTTGCTGTGATCCAACCTGCTACTCGAAGTTTTGACACACAAAAGCTTTAAAGTCCAAGAAGAAATGACTATAACAATCCCAACAATTTTATTGCACACAAAATACTTCTAAAGATGAAGTATTTATACATAATGTTTTACAAAATATCCTATAAGACTTCTAGGAATTATGTTAGGAAAATAAAATATCTTTACAATAATAATAGAGACAGTTGTTTAATAAATCAGCAATCTGTCCTATTTTATCCAAAAGAAATAGAAACTGTTTGAGGATAAGAAGCAACTGGCTGCTTTGGTGTCCTCGCTGACTTTTAGATATTTGTTTAAATTCGATCTGCATTGTCTGATACTCTTTCTCGAATACTCTTTATTCGCTGATAAACTTTAACCCTTAGTCGAAAAATGTTTACTGCTCTAAATAAAATCCGTTTTGACTATAGTTTAGAAAACAACTTTCTTCCTTATTTTCACCTACTTGTCTTTTATCCTTGATAACAAATCAGTAAGTGACTGCTAATCCTCATTTTTAGGAATTTTAATATTCTTTAATTTCCTAAAATTCTCATCAGCTTCTGTGTATCTAGCAAAGGTTGGATTGATGAAAAATAAGTGTTTCACGCATGCTGTAAGTAAAATAAATCTTCAAAACTCTTAAGTAACACTTTTCCTGTTAGGATGCCTTGACCTGTTGGTTTATTCACTTGTTCTTTGGAAAATTATCTTATCTTCTTATCATAGTCATTTTGAGGCTTCAATTTATCATTAATAACCATCATATCAGGACGTCCCTTTTTCCTCAAACTTGTGAAATTAACCATGAACCTGGTTATGGCAGTATTCATGCCTTCACACTTTTCTTCAAGTTACCTCATCAAATTTCTCTTTGTTGGGACTTTCTTAATTTCTAGGATAGTTGCAGTTCTGTCTGTTATTTTGAGTTCTTCCAACTCCTCTCTATTTTTGCTGTTAAAGAAATTGATTAGCCTTACAACTTGTTCTGGTTTGTCAGTCAAATCAGTTTGAGTCTTTTGAATTTCTGCTTGGGCTGCTAGTAATAACTCTCTTTGCTCAAAAATTACCTTAATTGAAGGTCATACATCATGGATGGCTTCAATTATATTATTCCAAAGGTAATTTCTGATGTATGATAACTGATCCTTCAAAGTTAATTCTTTCTACAACTTTTTTAACTCTTCACTCAATTTGATGGCATTTTTTTCATGTGTCTTAGCATTTACTTGAGCTAATTTATTTGACTTTTCAAGATTTTAAACCATTTTTTTCAATCTGTTAATCTCATTTGTCTTTAAAGACATATCTTCCATTGCTTTCACTATCTTGTTGGCCTCGTCAGTAGGTTGTACTGCTGTTGTAGAATATTCAATGGTTGATGTTGTGGAAGAAGTCACTGGCACTGCAGTAGCCATTGGTTCTTTGGGTGCCAACTTTTCACCTAAAGTTGGAGGCATTGTTGCATTGATAACTGGAATGACTGTAGGAATCACTGGTTCTTTCACTGTCTCTTTTTCTTGGACAAGTTTTTCCATCTGTATTTACATTTCCTTAACCTGGCCTGTCAACTAAAGAATTAAATTCATCATTTCATATTTTTCATTATGTTCCTATATGACTTATTTTTTCTGAGGATGCTCATTTTGAAGAAGTTTGAGTTGTTTCCTCAAGGCTGTTATATTCTCATTTTTCTTTTTTCACCAACAATTCTGCTGCTTTGATATTAGTAGGATCATATCTTACCTGTAAAACTAGTTCTTCCAAGGCTTTTATCCTTAGATCCTTGGCATACAATGAGGCTTTGTCCAACTTCATCTGATCTTTCATGTTGGAGATGGCATTTTGGAGCTTTTGAGCACTCATAGCTTTTTTTGTAACTGTGGAATACAACTTCTCTGAGCTTTTCCTGTGAAACTCTATTTGATCTAATTCATGGATATTGTCTGTAGCTATTTCTAGATCAACTTTCTTATAGTCAACAACTGTCTTTGGAACTGATACTATGGGCTGTAATACTGACATAATCAATTTTTTACTTGAGTAATCAAATGCTGATAGGAATCTGTTTTGATTACCTGGATTTTGTTTCAAGAACTAAGAGTAAATTTCAATTTTGATTTCCTCATTCTTCAGTTTAATTTGCTTATATTTCTCCTTAATATCCAAAACAATTTCTTCAGCTGCCTGTGAGGAAGAAGCTTCCATGCTTTGTTGTCTTTCCATTAACTGTGTGTCTTCATTGTTGAGTTGTTCTTCATTCTGATTTGGCTCATTAATAATTACAATAACAACATTGGTTTCTGGCAAATCTGTATTGGTATTTAAAGGCTCTGTTTCTTCCACATCTATTGTCACCTATCCTTTACCTGCTTTATCTAATTTAGGCTTTTTGTTATATATGATCTTGAACTTGGTTTCTGTTGTAGTTTCTGCCACATAGGCTCCTTCTTCCCTTACTCTTTTGGTGGAATTCTCTAGCTGATTTGCATTCTCTAAGGTATGACTAGTATTACCTTTGTTCACTGCATCTATTAATGTGTTTTCAATCCATTCAATATGATTGGAAAGCTTTTATATTTCTGGTTTAGCTTCATAAATAAAGGGTGTTAATTTGCATTTAAACCTTAGCTTGCTCAAGATCCCTTGTGGATCATAGTTCCAAGGGAAACTCTCTTCAAATTTATATTCCAATAACTGATTAGCTGCCTCTTTTTTTGCATCCCTGTGATTTTATATGAATGGCCCAATCTGGTTCTTAATTTTGAATTGGGTTTTCTTCTTAGCTGCCATGAATTTTATCGAATCAGATTTTAGGATCTTCCTGATATACTTCAAGGCAAAGCTCCTCATTGAAGGATGTTTGGGTAACTTGTAAGGTAACAAGTTTGACCCAAAGACTCTGATTTCAGTATATTTGTCATACAAATACCAGTCACCAACTTTAATCTGCTCTAATAACTGTAATATCTTTTTCATTTCTTCACTTTTTCTAGGTTGTTCTCTTTTGGTCAACAATGTGATCAATGGATGTAAAAATAACTCTGAAAACTCTGAATAACTGAAATTTGTACATTCTTTCCTGAGCATGGATGTCCAAAAAATGACGGATAAAGGATTTTCCTCTATGTCAAGTTTTTGGAGAGTAATTGGAAAATTATCTAATTAGAAGTATAGAAACATGTGGAAAAGGTAGGAGGTACATCTAAACACTCCCTCTATTTTCAAATTGGTCAATTGATAATGAATGCTATCAACAATGAAACCAGCATAATCAAATATTACTGAGGGTGGTTGACCTAGAAAAAAGGTTGATAAGAATCACAGGATGGACTCATCGGTGTGTTCATCAGTCAAATATCCAAGGATGAAGGAAAGCATGGAAATCACATGTCTTGAACCTTTAGGGAATTTAGTAGTAGAATATGGAGGATTTAACTTGGGAATTTCTACATGCAGAGGCATAAAAGTCTGAAAAATCATGAATCTTTTAGGAAAATCTAGGCCAATATATAGCTTGGTGAGGGCCTCTATAGACAAAGGGGCTGCTTGCGGGTTGTGTTTAAGTTTAGCATCTGGTTAATTGACTCTACAGTGATGGTAAAAAGCACATCTTTACTGGCATTGAAAATGGCTCTTTGCTGTGGAACATAGTACTGCTGACATAATCTAATAACCTCCTGCCATGGGTGAGTTAATGAGACAAAATATTTGGGAAAATTGGATTCCCAAATATGTACTTATTATTTATCATCTAAAGACTTCTCATAGCACCAGTTATGGATATCTAGCAGGTTGAATTTAACTAAGATATTTGATATCTTGTAATCAGTATCAGCTAAGGGAATGTGTTCAATATCAACAATAGGTGGTTGCAATGGATTGAAAATAATAGTAGTACTTGAAGTCATGGCAGGGGTAGTTTTAGGTGCTTTAGAACCTTTAGGCTTTCTTACACTCTTCTTTTTAGGCATTTTGATCTACTTCTGCAAGTTTAGAAAGTTTGCAGAAGTAATTTTACTATAACAAAGTAATTATTGGGAAAATTTGGAAAATTATAGGCCTATCTTTGGGTTTTTTGTTCAATTAGGCCTATCAAAGAGGTTTAGAGGCTTTAGAGTTGGTTTAAAATAGAAAATAGGGGTTTCCTTAGTTTCTTAATCGAAATTTGGGCCAATTTTTTTTTTGAAAAGGGATACAGAGGCTTAGGGTACCTGTAGAGGTTTTCTGGTTTAATTCAGAGTTTGATATGGATCTTGAAATTGTGAAAACTAATAAATTTCCTTAAAATAGTGCGCAGTAGAGAAATAGGGTTTCTGGGAAAAAAATTCCAGAGTTTGGCCTGTTTTTGGGACATTTTGGCAGTTTATTAATCAATTTCTAAAACTCTGGGAGTCTTTATTCTTTAAAAGGTCTTTAAATTTATTGCAGGTTCAATTTTTTTAGAAAAATACCTATTGTAATGCAAGTATTTAGCTTTGACGAGTTTTGGAGTTTTTCGAATGATTTTATGTCTTCTGTAGATTTCCTGGAGCAAGGTGCAGCTCCTCAACAATCTTCAATGGTTTACTGGGTAAATCTTGGAGGTTTCGAGCATGAAAATGGTAGAAAAGAGGCTTTAAAAGGGTTTTTTACAGTCAATAAAGGCAGTGTAGTGGGTTAAAAATGCAAGAGGGGTATGAAATGAATGCATTTCTGAAGTTTTATTAAACATATTGGTTGTATTAATCCAGCATTGAATGCAGGTCGCATCAGGCGGGAGGAGCAGTTTCAAAGTTCAATGGGATTAAAACCATAGTGGTTATCGCCCATTGTTGTGGTGGTAAGTGGTTTCAGCCTCAACCCACGCAATCCAGTGACTGAAGGGAATGTGGAGGAGAGATAGAATTGGGAAACCACTCATTTTTCACAACTTTGGCATGGGGATGAATGCACAACTTTTCTGCGTGATATTGGAATTCTGTCGTAGGATCTGGGCTTTAAAAGCGAACAGTCTAGATCAGTTCGGGAGATGTACCAAAATTTGAGGTTGGGCCAGGTCTGTTATATGAGAGGAAGGGTTTTGAACTTTAGGAATAGACATTTATTTAATTCAAAAAACTTGGTTTATACGATTGTGAAGGAGCAATGTTATATATGTTTCCAATTTGCAATATTTATCATATGTTTCAAAATCAATGGTGAAAATATGATATTATATTGTAATAAAACTGTTTAACAGTTGTTTAATACCATAATGGGTGGGATTATTTTAATATAGATATTTTAGACCAATGGGTTTGTTGGGCGGGGTTTTTATTTTACGCACATGGGATATATTAAATTTGGTCTAAAGTTTAAAATAGTGGGTTTAAGGGGGTTATTTTAAATATAATGGATTTAATATATACGAGTAGGTGTAGTTTTAGGGATTTACTAAAATAAGTTAGATGTTAATATGAATACAGGGATATGAATGCAACCAGGGCATAAAACTGTCTAGATCTACCTTATTTCATCCGAGGGCTTAGATTAAAATTTTGAGCTCCTCATTATTCTCTACCTATCTACTGATTTTTCAAGTTTAAACTGTATGAAAAATATTTATTCACTATCTAGAACATTAAATTGAAAACATGAAAAGTTAAAATTAAATTGTTTATCTGGTCATGGATTATGGCATTTATTGACACTCTACACATAATCATTATTCTTGCAGTAAAAGTAGTGGCCTGTGATCTTGCTCACTTTAAGTTCTTATTTCTCTTTTTTCTTTTGGGGTCTATATTTTTCTAAGTCCTTTGATTTTTCTTTTAGGACGTTTTACCCTCTTTTTGGCTTTTTTATTATTTTTTCATTTTTTCAAAATATGGGAAAACAACTTGCAAAAAGCAAGGTATGTACATATTTACAAGACTATCAAAGTCAATTCAAAATTTATGAACCCTATTATTATAGGACCCTAATAGTGGCTCCACATGGGGATGATATTTCCTGGTGAAATATCAAGAACTTTGAGACTAGTAGCCTTTAGAATTTCACTGTGATGACCCTCTAAATGTCTTCTGATATCTACAACTTATTCATACTTATGATATTCACCTCTCAAAGCTTAGGGCCTTCTCTTCGGGCTTCAACTTGGTTACGGAAACATCCAATCCAATCTAAACTCTTCAAGGTATATGTACAATGATCAAAGTGAATAAAAACTAACTATTTGTTAACTCGGGAGAGTAGTAGTTCTTTAGCATTCTACCATTTACTAGTCCTTCTTACAGATCTTTTCCATCCATTTCTTTCAGAAAGAAAGCATTATTACCTCTATATCTATAAATCACATAAGGCCCTTTCCACATAAAATCAAATTTTCCATGTTTTCCTTTGTCTTCTCTTCTGGAATCCCACTTTAACACTTTATCTCCTATGTAGAAATCATCCTCTTTAGTCTTTTTATCAAAAAAAATATTGATCTTATCCTGAATGACTTGAGATTTGATATAAAATTCTTCCCTTGTTTGTTGTAAGTGAATAGTTTGATTGATCCTTCTTTGAATTTCATTTGTTTCAACTTGTAACTCTTGGATAATTTCCATCACTGGTACACCTAGGGAGGATGGAAAAATAGCATCCATTCCGTAAACTAGTTGGTGAGGTGAAGTACCAATGTATTTTTTAGTAGTAAGTCTATCTTCCCATAAGGCATTGACATATTTCTTATTCCAAGTCTTTTTATTGTCTTCAAGTAACTTTCTGATGATGTTTACAAGGCTCTTGTTTGACGATTCAGCTCAGCCATTACCTTGGGGCTAATATGCAATAGAATGACCTAAGGTAATATGGTATTTGTGGAAAAATTCAATCGTTTTCTTAGATTTGAATGTTGCTGCATTGTCACTAATTATCTTTTGGGGACATCCAAATATTGAAAGAATGTTGTTTTCTAGGAAGGAAATAATGACAGTATCTGTGGCTTGTTTGGAGGGTATGGCTTCAATCCACTTGGTAAAATAATCAGTGGCTATCAAAATCCACTTATGTTGGCCTAAAGAAGGAGGGTGAATTTCAGCAATGAAGTCTAAACCCCATTGTTGAAATGGAATTTCAGTAGAAATAGGCTTTAAGGGGAGGGGTAATAATTTCTTCTTACCCTAAAAAATTTGGCACTTATGACATGAAGTTACATACTTTTTGACATCAGCAAACAAAGTAGGCCAGTAAAAACCAGCTCTCAGGATCTTGTCTACAGGAGTTTTCCAATATGGATTTCCTCCACAGTCACCTGCATGGAATTCTTCAAGTATTTTGTCAGCTTCTTCCTTTAATAAACAATTTAATAAAATCCCACTATGATCTCTCCAAAAAAGGACATTATCTAAAATACAAAATCTTACTGCCTTAGCTTTAAGAATCTGGCTTTGGTTCTTGAAAATCCAGGAGGAGCTTGTAAGTTTAGGAGTACAAATATGATATCTGTATACCAAGGTGAGTCTCAGAATGCTTCACTGATCGTTGGAGTCACCATCTCTTCCTGATCATCTATTTGGGTAGTAAAATTTATGTCTAGGGCATTGCAGTTAGATTCAGCCATGAGCTTGCCTAATCCTTGACCTTTGATTACTTTTGTGGGTTTTATCTCTATGTCATATTCTAAGATAGTGGCAATCCACTTACCTCTTCTTCCATCAGGACCATCCTATGTAAGAATGTCTTTTACTACAGAATTTAGGACATAGGCAATGACATGAGAGTAGAGAATATAAACTCTGAAGTCTTTAATGGCCTTAACCAAAGCTATGGCTTGTTTCTCCATAATGTTGTATTTAAGAGGGGTATCTCTAAGGGTATTACTGAAAAAAGCTATGGGTTGTTCAAATCCTTGGTCATTTTTCTGCAGTAAAGCTGCAATAATGGTGTGTTCTGAAGCAAATGAAAAAATTATGAAATCTTTCTTAAAGTCGGGACTTATTAGGACTGGAGTTTTGGTTAAGGCTTGTTTGATGGATTCAGATTATTGTTTAGCCTCAACAGTCCATTTAAGAACTAAATATTTTTTGAGCATGTTATTTAGTTCTCTAATTATCTCAGCTAAATTAGATATGAATCTTCTTAAAAAATTAATCTTTCCTAGAAAGGCTTGTAATTCTTTGATGTTTCTTGGTGGATTGATGTTCAAAATTTCTTCTATCCTAGCAGGATCTATTCTGATTCCTTCTTTAGAAATTATATGTCCAAGTAACTTGCCTTCTTCTAATCCAAATAAACTTTTCTCAGGGTTTAATGAGATGCCAAATTTCCTGCACTTAATAAAAACTTGTCTCAAATGTTCCAAGTGTTCATTATGAGTTTTGGAAAACACAGTAATATCATCTAAGTAAATTACTAAAAAATCATGTATTTCTTTTGCAAAAGCTATGTCCATAGCCCTTTGAAATATTTCCCCTGCATTCATTAGACCAAAAGGCATTTTCACATACATAAAAGTGCCCCAAGGAGTAGTAAATGTTGTTTTATCTTGATCTTCTTTTTGGACTAAAATCTGGTTGTATCCTGAAAAGCCATCTAAAAGTGACATCCTAGAAGAGTCAACTACCCTTTGTAATATATGATCCATTTTAGGTAAAGGGTAATTATATTTCAAGGATACTTTTTTTAGATTCCTAAAGTTGACACATAATCTAATATCTCATGTGTTCTTTCTTGTTGGAACTAGATTGGAAACCCAATCAGAATATCTGATTGGTGCATTGATCTGTGCATCATGCATTCTTTTCACTTCTTTTTCTATCAAAAGTAATAAAACATGGTTAATTCTTATCAATTTTTGTTTAAATGGCTTCTGATTTTCTTTTATTGTAATTTTATGTTGGTATCATAGGATTTGAGATCCTCATAACTCCAGGAAAAAACATCTTGATATTCCTTTAAAAAAGTAATATATTTTTCCTTTTCTTGTTGAGGTAATGTTTTGGAAAGTTTGAATATTTTAGGTTTTAACTGTGTTCCAATATTGCAGTCTTCTATATCAGATCTAACTGGCTCCATTTTGGCTTTTCTATCTACATCATTTCACTCAAAAATATCTTCTAAGGGAGTTAAACCTTTAGGTAAGACATTATCCTTAAGATTCAATATGTTTGATTCATCATCAATAATTTCTTCAATCTCTAATTTCTCTAAGATATCTATATCAACTTGACTAAATGTAGTTGGTTTATAAAACTTTATTCTATTTACATCTAATTTATTCAAATCTATTTCACAATCTAAATCTTGATCTATAGTACAATCTGTATCTATCTTACAGTTCTGAAATTCACCTTGAGAAAAAATTTGCCAATACTTAAGGTTGTCAGGAATTATTGGCCTATGTTTGAATTTAGCAATATATATGTTATTAGGATGGAATGGTAAATTGCATGTACTAGCAAAGGTTGCTAGACAATGAGCTTCTATATTTTGTTTTCTAGGTATAGCGGCAATTTTATATTCCAATAAATCATCAGTAAAATCTATCACAGTGTCTCTGTATCTTCTTGTCTAGGATTGTAAATAGAATAAACTCCATTTACTTGTTTTATGATCAACTTTGAATCTCCCATGATTAATATTCTTTTACCTCCTGAGTTCCTAATGATTTGGAGTCGTAGGATGAGGGATTCATACTCAACCATATTATAAGTACATATGAAATTGAGCCTGAAAGCATGGCCTTCTGAGTGATTAGTCTCCATGTTGGTTATCCAAACTCCTGCACCTACTCCTAACTTATTTACTGAACCATCAAAGACTAAATGCCATAGATATTCATGAAAAATATTGTCATTATTTGGTGCTTTATTTTTCTCTACTAGTTCAGTTTGCATTTCATTAGTTTTAGAGTTGCATAGGATAAAATAGCAAGGTCAGTTGGTGTAGAATAAATTGGGTAATTTATAGATCTTTCTGCACTACGGACCATGTACTTCATCAATATTTCCCTATATAACTTCTTAGGTTGGCCAAAAACTGATATAGTAGCATAAGACAGGTCCAATTGTAGATATCCCTATAACTTTGCTCCCCATGAGTGAGAAAATAAAATTCCATATTTAGGTGGGATATCAGCTACTACAATGTCCATTAATATACTATTACCGGGATATTCAACTAGTGTTACGCACAAATCCTTGATTAAAACTAGGCATTTAACTTTAATTCAATCAAAAGAAAACAAATCTTTGTATGGCCTTGTAATTTCTAGATTGAGAGTTTCCATTATGGCTTTAGGCATTAGATTATGGGAAGCTCCTAAATCTAGTATGGCATTGTGTAAAATTTGATCATGAATGGTAAGACTGATATAAAATGGAGGAACTGCTCCATCTGCATGTTTTCCATTCACATCTGGGCCAAAAATCAACTCTGGTTGATCATCATTTAGATTTATCGAATATTTTTCATCATTCATATTTAATGTTTCAGTTATGGTTGATTTATATAAGTCATGTTTTACCAATTCATTCAAAGGAATTGGTATTTTAAGCTTTGTCTTGTTTTTCTACAGTTATTTTTTCATTTTCAAGTGGTTTTACATTCTATGTTTGTGTTTCTTGTGTTTTACTACTCCTAACTTTCTTTTCAGGGATTATTTGTGAAGCAGTAGATGTTCTTTCAGACTTAGAATTATCAGCAGATGTTTTTGACGTAGCAGTTTTTGGGTCTACTGATTTAGGATCAGCAGAGAGTATTTTAGGATCTAAATTTGTTGTTTTAATTGAATTAGAAGCTTTAGCAGCAGTAGATTTCTGTGAAACTTTTGCATCTTGAGCAACTTCATCAGTAATATCAACAATTTTTGGGCTTGATGCATTTTTAGGACTAGAAATGTTTTGGGAAGAACTAGAGTTTTGCTTATTTTCCCTTGGGAGAATTTGTAGAAATTTTGTTTTTGGAGCTTCTACTATTTTCTGATTCTGAGTTTGGGAATTTTTCTTGGTAGAAGACTCATTATTTTTCTTATTTCTAAGGCTATATTGACTGTGTATTTCATTTATAGCATAATCATAACCTTTTTTATAATCAAAAGATTCACTAGAATCTAATTTGAGTTGTTGGAGTTCAAATAATTCCTGATCTTCGTGAGTGAGGAAAATAGTATTATTATCATCTATTCCCATTATATTTATTGCACCCTCATCGTTATCATTATTCTGAGAAATTTCAGCATAGTTCTCTTGGAATGGGGGCCTTACTGTTTGGTTTGGGGCTGTTTCTTTTGCTTTTCCAGAATTTGTGTTTTTTCTAAAATTGGGATTTCTGATTTGTTGTTGGTTATCCCACTGAGGTCTCCTCTCTATGTTGTCTATTTTATCCATCATCATCTCAAATTTTTTAGCTAGCATATCTATTTTTGTGTCTGAATTGGCAGTTTGTTCTTTAATGGTCACTCTTCTTTCATTTCTAAGTCTATCGTTTTTGGCTAAAATGTTTACTTCTACACTAACAACATCTGTTTGCATTTTTTTTAAGGTCTCTACATATCTTTCACTTAATTGGTAAGCCATATATGCATCAAATCCATCAGGGAATTTGAGCAGGACAGAATAAGGAGTGGGTTTAAGATTTGCAGGGACTAACTCATTTGGAGATTTTTTCATGGAATCAAATTCAGAAAATATTTGGAGAGGATTCTTTTTCTTTTCCCATATATTTAAAAAAAATCTATGAAACACAGCTAAATCAGTTACACTACCAACAGCTAGATATTTAAACCACTTTTTAACTTCTCTTGTCAAAGTTTGTGCAAACAGTCTCATTTGAACATCTGAGTCATCAATCTCATAAATTTCAAAGAAGTCTTTCATCTTAGTAATTTGTTGTTGAGTAGTATAATTGGTAGTTCCATCAAATAGTGGTATTTTATTTTGATAGTCTTGAGGCATGTCATGAAGCTGTTGTGGTAAGAATAGGGGAGCAAATCTAGCAGCCATAGCTTAAAGCTTAGGTTGGCTAGGAGGTAAGGTAGAAATGCTTGGAGCTGTGCTGGAAATGATAGCTGATGAACTAAAAACTATAGTTGAAGTGTTGGGAAATGAAACTGGAATGTATATGGAACTACTGGGAAATGAGGATGATGTGTTTAGGAAATCAAAAGGTGAGCTAATGGATATAGGGGATGAAATGAGTGGTGTAAATAGTACTCTAGGTTGTAAAGGTAATCTAGGGATAAATGGATCTGTAGATGAGCTGGTAGTGGAATTTATATATTATGTAACAACATACAAAGATGAATATCTAGCTTATATTATTGTGGTATGCAATTGAGAAATTGGAGGTTTGTTTGCATAGGTAAAAAATTGAGCTAATTCAATAGCTTCATCAATATCTTTAAGAATAGTAACTTTTAATTCTTCAATTTTAGTTTGATCTTGAACTTTCTGTGATTTAGAATCTGCTGTAATATTTTTCTATTTTGTATTCAAGAATGAAATAAAAACAGGTTCTAAAATAGCAGTTTTCAAATTACTTTCAGTTTTAATTCTAAATAAATAATGCTCAAATTTCAGATCAAAATCAATATCCTGCAGACATACTAACTCTTGGGGTAATGAATTGACTCTTTTTAATGATACTTCAGCTTCTAAATTTTCTAACTATTTTTTCTTTTTACCAATTCGGTCTGGGTTGTCTACTATAACTACAGGCTTTAGATCCGTGTTAGGCCTGGTATAATAAACTTTCCTAGAAGCCAGAATTACTGTTTTCAATATACACAACTTATAAAAACAATCTTAAAGTAAAAGGATGTATAAAAATATTTTCCTTAAGACTAGTTTTAAGACTGACGATTGGTTAGTTCCCCAGTATGGTCGCTAGTAATCTTATCACTCTAGTAATTTTCAAGTTCTGTGATTTTGGTTTTTAGTAAATAATTCTAGAGGTAACCACAAACCTACATCAAACTCTAGGATCCAACCTTCCTAGGGTTCAGAGAGGGCTCTCTCTTTAAAGTTAAACTTTTTTTTAATTTGTGAATATTAGGCTAGTTATGAAAGTATAGTTTTGGTTTTATTTTGATAGATTTCGTTGGAAAAATCACTTGAAAGAATGGATAGTGGTAAATCTATTTTTCCATTGGGCTATGGAGTCAAAATCAAGCAAATAGGACTGGGATCAAGGGAAAAAAGGTCAAATGTCTTCAGGGCAAGATAGATAACCCTTGGAGATCTTGGAAAGTTGTTTTTTGTGAGGTGGTATGATCGGGATAAAGGGCACTTAAGAATCCTTAAATCTAGAAAAAGAAGTAGTAGGAAGAGGTCAAATGAGAGAGGGAGAAATTAAGGGTTCCCTACACTGGAAATCAGAGGAAAACATATAAATGATAACTAGTTAAAAACAGGGTGCTCATAATAAATCCTGTAGTAATACTCCTAGTTATACATTCAGATTTAGCATAAACATAAGTGGATGCATGTAACAAAGAAATGAAACATTGGAAAGTGAAGAAAATACTTCACTCCAAACAGCTCATCACATGAATCTTGAAGTATGATGCCAATTTTCTTTGATCTAGCCTGCTACGCGAAGTTTTGACACACAAAAGCTTTAAAGTCCAAGAAGAAATGACTATAACAATCCCAGCAATTTTATTCCACACAAAATACTTCTAAAGATGAAGTATTTATACATAATGTTTTACAAAATATCCTATAAGACTTCTAGGAATTATCTTAGGAAAATAAAATATCTTTACAATAATAATAGAGAGAGTTGTTTAACAAATCAACAATCTGTCCTATTTTATCCAAAATAAATAGAAAATGTTTGAGGATAAGAAGCAGCTGGTTTCCTTGGTGTCCTCCTTGCTGGCTTTTAGATATTTGTTTAAATTCGATCTACCTTGTCTGATACTCTTTCTAGGATACTCTTTATTCGTTG
Organism: Pinus albicaulis; assembly: GCA_034641835.2. Classification (NCBI taxonomy): domain Eukaryota; kingdom Viridiplantae; phylum Streptophyta; class Pinopsida; order Pinales; family Pinaceae; genus Pinus; species Pinus albicaulis. The sequence continues at coordinate 180,859,990 of CM076581.1, read as the reverse complement.
ATACACTTTAACCCTTAGTCGAAAAATGTTTATTGCTGTAAATAAAATATGTTTTGACTATAATTTAGAAAACAACTTGCTTCCTTCTTTTCACCTGCTTGTCTTTTATCCTTCATAACAAATCAATAAGTGACTGCCAATCCTCATTTTTAGGAATTTGAATATTCTTTAATTTCTTAAAATTCTCATCAGCTTCTGTGTATCTAGCAAAGGTTGGCTTGATGAAAAAAAAGTGTTTCATCTCATGCTGTAAGTAAAATAAATATTCAAAACTCTTAAGTAATACTTTTCCTTTTGGGATGCCTTGACCTGTTAGTTTATTCACTTGTTCTTTGGAAAATTCTCTTATCTTCTTATCATAGTCATTTTGAGGCTTCAATTTATCATTAATAACCATCATATCAGGACGTCCCTTTTGCCTCAAACTTGTGAAATTAACCATGAACCTGGTTATGGCAATATTCATGCCTTCACACTTTTCTTCAAGTTGCCTCATCAAATTTCTCTTTGTTGGGACTTTCATAATTTCTAGGATAGTTGCAGTTCTGTTTGTTATTTTGAGCTCTTCCAACTCCTGTCTATTTTTGCTGTTAAAGAAATTGATTAGCCTTACAACTTGTTCTAGTTTTTCAGTCAAATCAGTTTGAGTCTTTTGAATTTTTGCTTGGGCTGCTAGTAATAAATCTCTTTGCTCAAAAATTAACTTAATTGAAGGCCATACATCATGGATGGCTTCAATGATATTATTCCAAAGGTAATTTCTGATGTATGATATATGATCCTTCAAAGTTAATTCTTTCTACAACTTTTTTAACTCTTCACTCAATCTGTTAGCATTTTTTCTTGTGTCTTAGCATTTACCTGAGCTAATTTATTCGACTTTTCAAGATTTTCAACCATTTTTGTCAATCTGTTAATCTCATTTGTCTTTAAATACATCTCTTCCATTGCTTTCACTATCTTGCTGGCCTCATCAATAGATTGTACTGCTGTTGTAGAATATTCAGCAGCTGATGTTGTGGAAGAAGTCACTGGCACTGCAGTAGCCATTGGTTCTTTGGGTGCCAAATTTTCACCTAAAGTTGAAGGCATTGCTGCGGTGATAACTAGAATGACTATAGAAATCACTGGTTCTTTCACTGTATCTTTTTCTTGGACAAGTTTTTCCATCTGTATTTACATTTCCTTAACCTGGGTTGTCAACTAAAGAATTAAATTCATCATTTCATGTTTTTCATTATGTTCCTATATGACTTCTTTTGTCTGAGGATGCTCACTTTGAAGAATTTTGAGTTGTTTCCTCAAGGCTGTTATATTCTCATTTTTCTTTTTTCACCAATAATTCTGCTGCTTTGATATTAGTAGGATCATATCCTACCTGTAAAACTAGTTCTTCCAAGGCTTTTATTCTTAGATCCTTGGCATACAATGAGGCTTTGTCCAACTTCATATAATATTTCATGTTGGAGATGGTATTTTGGAGCTTTTGAGCACTCATAGCTTTTGTTGTAATTTTGGAATACAACATCTCTGAGCTTTGCCTGTGAAACTCTATTTAATCTAATTCATGGATACTGTCTGTAGCTACTTCTAGATCAACTTTCTAATAGTCAGCAACTGTATTTGGAACTGATAATATGGGTTTTAATACTGACATAATCAATTTTTTACTTGAGTAATCAAATTTTGATAGGAATATTTTTTGATTACCTGGCTTTTGTTTCAAGAACTGAGAGTAAATTTCAATTTGATTTCCTAATTCTTCAGTTTAATTTGCTTATATTTCTCCTTAATATCCAAAACATTTTCTTCAACTGCCTGTGAGGAAGAAGCTTCCATGCTTTTTTGTCTTTCCATTAACTGTTGAAAATGCAAAAAGATGATGGAGCTTAGTGAAATGAAGTCGCCTTCACTAAGTGGGCCCGCAGGCTATTTTTGCCGCAAAGTCTATTTTTAGACTATGTCTATTTTTAGAAATATGGATCATGGTCTATGAGTTGCAGGATGCTATTTATGGATGATTGGTCGAGTTGGTAAAAATAGATGGACCTCTATTTTTAGACATTGGGTGGTTTCTATTTTTAGACTGTCGGGCTAAAAATAGAACAGTCAAATATTATTAACCCTTAATAATATTTAGATTATAAACATTATCTTATCCTCTTGGAGCACTTCAGTTTGATGCTTGGATGTGGCACATGCAGCTGACAGAAGGAAATACGCTTTTCCTAAGGGTTAGTTGAGCTATTGCATGGTTGACTTCAGTTAGAACTCATGTGGCAGAGTTTGGTGGAGTTGATGAGACAGTTGGTGGAGTTGTATTCGGTTTAACTTAGTTGAACTAGTTGTATTTAGTCTAACTGATAAATACACTAGTGATGAGTGGTGTGAATTAATTATTAATTAATTCACTAATTATTAACTCATACGTCAACAAAACCTTAGTTAAACACACAATGCATGGTGAATTCGGTGAGAACCGGTATTAGAGGTGGGTAGAAAGTGAGTGTGACTATCGGTTATTGATATACCTCTTGCATGGATTTATTGATGGAGATTGTAGTAGGGATTATGCTGTTCATTCGAAGATTGAACGGATCTCATTCATTCTCATCTTGATTCTTATGATAGAAGCGTGATTATGGGGTGAACTGTATTATTCAAATCAGGCTAGTTTTATTGTCACTAACTTTTGAGTCGTCCAAGTATATGAGGATGCTTATACTTATGATTGTTACATGTTATCTATCATTATAATATACAGATAGTTGGGGGTTTTTAGTTGTATGCTTTCCCCATTACATACTGTGTTATATGTGTGCTTGATTATGTTTTAATGTGCGCATGCGACTGCTTCTATTTCCGCATATTGATGATCAATTGTAGAAGAGGTTATGTATTATGCATGAAGCTTAAATAGTGTGTAATCAGGATAATCTCGGTGAATAATTCAGCAAATGATTCAAATTTCTACATGGTATCAGAGAGAAATTGATAACCGGATCTATTACAGTGATTATAATTTATTTCGGTAGACAGAGTCTGTAAGCGGGCCAGGTAGCCTCTGGATCCATCCTTTCTCTGAAAGGTGATATATCCAGTAAATGCCCCTACAGTCGATTTCTATGCTAGAAATAATTTCTTCTCACAGATCGGAAGTATTTGAGTTTTGAGCTGGTGGAATTCGAATTTGCAGCAGAACTTGGAATTTGAATTTGTAGCAGTTTTCTTGGTGCCGGAGTTGAAATGTCTTTCAACGGATTGCGACTGGAATATGCCCTTGAGGGCAGTTCGAATTATGTTGCATGGAAGAAAAGAATGGAGGCGGTATTAAATGATAACGAGCTGAAGGAGTTCATAGAAGCTAAGGTTCCAAAGCCTACTGATGCTGCTCAAGTTGAGGCTTGGCAAAAGAAGATGGCAAAATGTCGAAGGATTCTGTTGGAGGGCGTGAAGGATCACATTGTATCCAACATGCATGGAAAAGCTTCTCCATACTTGATGTGGAAATCATTTACAGATTTATTCCAAAGAAAGAGCGACCAGAGGAAGTTGGCGCTCAAGGATAAACTCAGACACATAAAGATGGAGAAAGGCCACAGTATGCCGAAGTACCTCACGAAGTTCATCCAATGCAGGGATGAGCTGGGAAGTGTGGGGGTGACTATCGATGATGAGGAATTTGTGAGCTTGGCTCTCATCGTGCTCAGAAGAGTTGGCACCCTCTCGGGATTATTTGCAGTGGAAATTTCTAGGATGGGAGTGACTTTGGTCGGATCTTGTGCAAGAGGAGATAAGGCGGAATACCAGGGACGGATCTTCATCAAAGGCATCTGATGAAGAAAATTGCACTTTGGCTGCCAAAGCAAATAAGGGGAAGAGCAAGAAAGCTTCTCATTCCGGTGCGAAAGGAAAGAAGCAGGACATGTCCAAGGTGAAGTGCTTTCACTGTCACCAGCACGGACATTATGCCACAAATTTTCCGCAGAAGAAGAAAAATAAGCAAGCTGTTGGATCTGCAGCAGGAGAGGCCTTAGCCTCGCAGTTTGATCTGGATTTTTCGCTGATCGCATGCTTGGTCTCAAGTGTGATGGGATTAGTATGGCTCTTGGACAGTGGTGTGTCTTTTCACATGACTGGAGATCGAGATCTCTTTTCAGATCTGGATGAGAAAGATCTTGGAGTGCACACCGAGATGGGCGATGATGGTAGATACAGTGTGACTGGTATCAGTACCATTTCCTTTAAGAGGGAATCTGGTAAACCCTTCGTATTCAAGCATGTGATGCATGTTACAGGATTGAAGAAGAATTTGATCTCTGTGGCGATGTTAGAAGACAAGGGGTACGATGTTGTCTTCAGCGAAGGAAAGGCTTTCCTGCGCAGTAAGACAATTGGAGAAACCTGGAAGATAGGGGTTCGAGTCAAGAACCTTTATCAGTTGCAAGTAGATGGCTACACAGCAATGGCATGCAAGGCGGAAGGACTGGTGAGCCGGGATGATGGCGAGCTGTGGCACCGGAGATTGGGCCACCTTCACCATGGAGCTTTGAAGATACTGCAGCAGATTTCTACTGGGCTTCCTAAGGGCACTCTTGCATAGTCATATCAGTGCAAGGGGTGTACCTTGGGAAAATTTGTGAAAGCCACCTTTCACAAGAGGGATAGTCGTGCCACAACGATCCTTGAGAGAATTCACACAGATGTGTGTGGACCTTTCTCAGTAGCTTCGACAACAAAGCACAAGTACTATGTGATCTTTGTTGATGATTTCTCTCGGAAGTGCTGGATCTTCTTCATGCAGAAGAAGAGTGAGACATACTCAAAGTTCTGTGAGTTCAAGGTGCTGGTTGAGAAGGAATCGGGGAAGCATGTGAAGGCTTTTAGGAGTGACAATGGTGGTGAATTTATCTCTGCTGAATTCAAGGACTTTTGTAGCGCAGAAGGGATTCGGAGAGAGCTCATCGCACCCCATAACACACAGCAGAACGGGGTTGCTGAGCAGAAGAACAGAATGATCGTGGGTGCTGCACGGGCGATGTTGCATGATCAGGGCCTACCCCTTCACTTGTGGGCGGAAGCATGCAATACTGCAGTGTATGTGCAGATCCGTTGTCCTCACAAGATACTTGGCATGAGTACACCGGAGGAGGCATTTTCTCGAAGGCAGTATTTGTTTGAGATTTTTGGTTCACACCATCTACATGCATGTAGCAGAAAGATGCCGAAAGAAAGGCGCAGATCCGACCGCGCGGTTGAGATATTTTGGGGTACAACGATCGCCCCAACATAAATGTTATTTTCCGGAACGATGTAGGGCGACGTACGTGAGATATCAGAATTTCGGGGAGAAAAGCCATGCGATGTTCGCCGAGAAAACCCACTTGCATGGGATGAGAAGCTGGTTCCCTGAAGATGAGCTTGAGATGTGGATCAGCCATGAAAATTTCATGGGTGGGAAAGACCACTCATGCGGCGCCAACCATCGAAGAAGCGCCGCGCCTACAAAAGCTGACGGCGGCTCAAGATACGGTTGTAAAAACACCTAAAGCACAAACGCAAACAAAGACGATTTGTCGGACAGTACTGCCCAGATACATGGCTCTTGTGAGAACATGTGTCATGACAGAGCCATCCTCTTTCGAGGAAGATGTGGAGGACCCCGCATGGGTAGATGCCATGGTGGAAAAGTATGATTCGATTGTCAGAAACAGTGCATGGGAGATTGTCCCAAGACTGGAGGGGAAATTAGTGGTGGGTTCGCGATGGATCTACAAAGTGAAGCAGGTGGCTGACGGGAGTGTGGAGAAGTACAAGGCAAGATTTGTTGCCCGAGGCTTCTCACAGATAGAGGGGATCGATTATGAGGAGACCTTTGCACCTGTCGCAAGGTATTCTTCCATACGGATGATCCTAGCTCTCTCAGCGCAGATGGGGTGGCACATTCATCAGATGGATGTGAAGACTGTGTTCCTCAACGGAGTCATTGAGGAGGAGGTGTACATAGAGCAGCCCGAAGGTTTCGAGATCTTCAGCAGCGAGTCGCATGTGTGTAGGCTCAAGAGAGCGTTGTATGGGTTAAAACAAGCACCTCGTGCTTGGTACACACGGATAGACAGTTATTTCACCGGACTTGGATTCTCCAAGAGTGAGGCGGATCCTAACCTGTACCAGATTGTGGTGGAGGGGAAGTTGTTGATCATTGTACTGTATGTAGATGATCTAATTTTGACGGGTGATGAGCTGTTGATACTTTCATGTAAGGAGGATCTTGCTAGAGAGTTTGAGATGAAGGACTTGGGCCTCCTTCATTATTTCCTGGGATTGGAAATTTGGCAGCGCAGTGATGGACTGTTTGTTTCTCAGGGTAAGTATGCCCGGGAGATATTGGAGAAGTTCAACATGCATGGCTGCAAGCCTGTTGATACTCCTCTTCTTGGAGGTTGGAGGAAGGAGGATGCTACTTCAGCGGAGGTAGTGGATGCCACTGTTTATCAACAGTTGGTGGGGTCGCTTATGTATCTGGTCAATACACGACCCGATATATGCTATGCTGTTAACCAGCTTTCGCAAGCTATGGTTAAGCCTACCAAGCTCTTCTGGAAGGCAGGAAAGCATGTATTGCGTTATCTTAGAGGCACATCGGGATATGGTTTGTGGTACAGACAGGAGGATGAGGTGAAGCTGTGTGGCTTCACGGATGCAGATTGGGCAGGGAGCCCAACGGACAGAAAGAGCACATATGGAGGGATCTTCAGTATCAGGTCGATAGCAGTTTCTTGGTACAACAGGAAGCAGAGATCCGTGGCATTCAGTTCAGCAGAGGCCAAGTATATGGCAGCGAGTTTGGCTGCATGCGAGGCTATATGGATGAGGAAGATCCTGGTCAGGTTGTTCGGGTCACACTTGGAGCCTACTGTGATTTATTATGATAAACAGAGTTGCATTAAACTCTCGTCTAATCTAGTATTTCATGATAGATCCAAACACATCGACATCAGGTACCATCATATCAGATATTGTGTGCAGCGAAGAATCATGTTACTTTCATACATTCCCACGGAGGATCAAGATGCTGATATCTTGACGAAGGCGCTCACTAGGAGAAAATTCGAATACCACAGAGGCAGGATAGGGGTTGTAGATAATCCATATCTTGTTGAGAGGGAGTGTTGAAAATTCAACAAGATGATGGAGCTTAGTGAAATGATACTTCACTAAGATAGCCCGCGAGCATATTTTTGGGCATAAGTCTATTTTTAGACTATGTCTATTTTTAGACATATGGGTCGTAGTCGCATATTAATTAACGGGATGATATTTATGGATGATTGGTCGGGATTGGTAAAAATATGTAGACCTCTATTTTTAGACATTGAAGGCGGTTTCTGTTTTTAGACTATCGGGCTAAAAATAGAAACGATCTTATTAACCATAATACCATTTAGACCTGTTATTATCTCATCATATATGAAACATCGATTTGATGCTTGGATGCACGTACGGTGACGAGAAGAAATATGCTTTCTGAGGTTAGTTGGCTATTTGTAGTTGACTTGATTAGATCTCATGTATTAGTAGAGTTTGGTGAGTTGGTGGGGCAAATTAGTGAGTTATATTCGATTTAACAACAATTAAACTAGTTTTATCTAGTCTAACTGATTGATACACTAGTGAGAGTAGTGTGAATTAATTATTAATTAATTCACTAATTATTAACTCATTAATCAACTAAAGAATACATCAGTTAACTACAGTGCATGGATAGTTTCAGTGGAGACCAGTGAAAAGGTAGGTGAAAGCTATTAAAGTGACTATACATGCATGAAGTTGCACATTGATGAAGTTATGACAAGTTGTAGTACCAAGCTAGTGGTTGAACTTGAATCTCATTCATTCTCATCTTGGATTGCGCAGTAGATGCAGGCAAACAGTGGAGGAGATTTGAACCTGTGACTTGTTCAGATCTGAGCTAGTTTGTGTGTAGCAATTGGAGATAGTGCTGAGAGCTTGTGAGGAGTTTGTACTATGTATTGTTACATGTTCTCTATCATTATAATATACAGATATTTTGGGGTTTTCAGCTGTATTCTTTCCCCATTACATACTGTGTTTATGTGTGCTTGACTATTGTGTTTATGTGCGCATGCGACTGTTTCTATTTCCGCATATTGATGATCAATTGTAGAAGAGATTATGTATTATGCATGAAGCTTAAATAGTGTGTAATCAGGATAATATCGGTGAATAATTTAGCAAATTATTTAAATTTCTACATTAACTGTGTGTCTTCATTATTGATTTGTTCTTCATTCTGATTTGGCTCATTAATAATTACAATAGAAACATTGGTTTCTGGAAAATCTGTATTGGTATTTAAAGGCTCTGTTTCTTCCACATCTATTGTCACTTATCATTTACTTGATGTATCTAACTTAGGCCTTTTGTTACATATGATATTGAACTTGGTTTCTTTTTTAGTTTCTGCCACATAGGCTCCTTATTCCCTTACTCTTTTGGTGGAATTCTCTAGCTGATTTGCATTCTCTAAGATATGACTAGTATTACCTTTGTTCACTGCATCTATTAATGTGTTTTCAATCCATTCAGTCTGATTGGAAAAATTTTCTATTTCTGGTTTAGCTTCATAAATAAAGGGTGTTAATTTGCATTTAACCCTTAGCTTGCTCAACATCCCTTGTGGATCATAGTTCCCAGCAAAACTATCTTCAAATTTATATTCCAATAACTGATTAGTTGCCTCTTTTTCTGCATCCGTGTGATTGCATATGAATGGCCCAATCTGGTTCTTAATTTTGAATTGGGTTTTCTTCTTAGCTGCCATGAATTCTATCGAATCAGAGTTTAGGATCTTCCTGATATACTTCAAGGAAAAGATCCTCATTGAAGGATGTTTGGGTAACTTGTAAGGTAACAAGTTTGACCCAAAGACTCTGATTTCAGTATATTTGTCATACAAATACCAGTCACCAACTTTACTCTTCTCTGATAACTGTAATATCTTTTTCATTTCTTCACTTATTCTAGGCTGCTCTGTTTTGGTCAACAATGTGATCACTGGATGTAAAAATAAATCTGAAAACTATGAATAACTGAAATTTGTACATTCTTTCTTGAGCATGGATGTCCAAAAAATGATGGATAGAGGATTTCCCTCTATGTCAAGTTTTTGGAGAGTAATTGGAAAATTATCTGATTGGAAGTATAGAAACATGTGGAAAAGGTAGGGGGTATATCTAAACACTCCCTCTATTTGAAAATTGGTCAATTCATAATGAATGCTATCAACAATGAAACCAGCATAATCAAATATTACTGAGGGTGGTTGACCTGAAAAAAAGGTTAATAAGAATCCCAAGATGGACTCATCAGTGTGTTCATCAATAAAATATCCAAGGATGAAGGAAAGCATGGAAATCACATGTCTTGAACCTTCAGGGAATTTAGTAGTAGAATAGGGAGGATTTGACTTGGGAATTTCTACATGCAGAGGCATAAAAGTCTGAAAAATCATGAACCTTTTAGGAAAATCTAGGCCAATGTATAGCTTGGTGAGGGCCTCTATATAAAAAGGGGCTGCTTGGGGGTCATGCTAAAGTTTCAACATCTGGTTAATTGACTCTGCAGTGATGGTAAAAAGCACATCTTTACTAACATTTATAATGGCTCTTTGCTCTGGAACATAGTACTGCTGACACAATCTAATAACCTCCTGACATGGGTGAGTTAGTGAGACAAAATATTTGGGAAAATTGGATTCCCAAATATGTACTTCTTATTTATCATCTAAAGACTTCTCATAGCACCAGTTATTGATATCTAGCAGGTTTAATTTAACTACGGGATTTGATATCTTGTAATCAGTATTAGCTAAGGGAATGTGTTCAATATCAACAATAGGTGGTTGCAATGGATTGACAACAATAGCAGTACTTGAAGTCATGGCAGGGGTAGTTTTAGGTGCTTTAGAACCTTCAGGCTTTCTTACACTCTTCTTTTTAGGCATTTTGTTCTACTTCTGCAAGTTTAGATAGTTTGCAAAAGTAATTTTACCATAGTAGAGGAATTATTGGGCAAATTTGGCAAATTATAGGACTTTCTTTGGGTTTTATGTTCAATTAGTCCTATCAAAGAGGTTTAGAGGCTTTAGAGTTGCTTTAAAATAGAAAATAGGGGTTTTCTGCATTTCTTAATCAAAATTTGGGCTAAAAACTCTTTTGAAAAGGGATACAGAGGCTTAGGGTACCTGTAGAGGTTTTCTGGTTTATTACGGAGTTTGAAATGGATCTTGAAACTATGAAAACTAATAAATTTCCTTAAAATAGTGCGCAGTAGAGAAATAGGGTTTCTGGGAAAAAATTTCCAGAGTTTGGCCTATTTTTGGGACATTTTGGCAGTTTATTAATCAATTTCTAAAACTCTGGGAGTCTTTATTCTTTAAAAGGTCTTTAAATTTATTGCAGGTTCAATGTTTTTAGAAAAATACCTATTTTAATGCAGGTATTTGGCTTTGAATAGTTTCGGAGTTTTCCGAATTATTTTATGTCTTCTGTAGATTTCCTGGAACAAGGTGCAGCTCCTCAACAATCTTCAATGGTTTACTGGGTAAATCTTGAAGGTTTCGGGCATGAAAATGGTAGAAAAGAGGCTTTAAAAGGGTTTTTTACAATCATAAAAGGTAGTGTAGTGGGTTAAAAACACAATAGGGGTATGAAATGAATGCATTTCTGAAGGTTTATTAAACATATTGGTTGTATTAATCCGGCATTGAATGCAGGTCGCATCAGGTGGGAGGAACGGTTTCAGAGTTCAATGGGATTAAAACCATAGAGGTTATCGCCAGGTGTTGTGTTGGTAAGTGGTTTCAGCCTCAACCCACGCAATCCAGTGATTGAAGGGCATGTGGAGGAGAGAGAGAACTGGGAAACCACTCATTTTTCACAACTTTGGCATGGGGATGAACGCACAACTTTTCTGCGCGATATTGGAATTCTGCCGTAGGATCTGGGCTTTAAAAGCGAACGGTCTAGATCAGTTCGGGAGATGCACTAAAATGCGAGGTTGGGCTGGGTCTGTTATATGAGCGGAAGGGTTTTTAACTTTACAAATAGACATTTATTTAATTCAAAAAACTTGGGTTATTCGATTGTGAAGGAGCAATGTCATATATGTTTCCAATTTGCAATATTTATCATATGTTTCAAAATCAATGGTGCAAATATGATATTATATGGTAATAATAATGTTTAATAGTTGTTTAATACCATAAGGAGTGGGATTATTTTAATATATAAATTTTAGACCAATGGGTTTGTTGGGCAGGGTTTTTATTTTACGCACATGGGATATATTAAATTTGGTCTAAAGTTTAAAATAGTGGGTTTAAGGGGATTATTTTAAATATAATGGATTTAATATATACGAGTAGGTGTAGTTTAGGGATTTACTAAAATAAGTTAGATGTTAATATGAATAAAGGAAGAATATGAGGAAGAATTTTCAGATAAATAATTTTCCTACTTCATTCAAAAAATGAGAACAGGTACGGGGAAATTAAAAGGTAAACTTCCATTGATATGTTTTGATTGTGGTGAGGTTGGTAATTTTGTAGCCAAGTTTCCTCACAAAAATGAGGCTGTTACAAAAGGAAATAAAGGTCTGAGGAAGTTCAACAAGCTAGGCAAGAAGAAATGGTTTAAGAAAAGTTTCTTCCCCAAAGAAGATAGCTCCTCATCTGGTGAAGACGGTGATAATGAAGAATAAATCAATGAAATAATATTGTTTATGGCCAAGAATAACAAGAAAGAAGCATCTGATGAATAAGAAGAGATGACTGAGGTTGAATTTCAAAACGAAGTGATCAGGGTTATCAAAGATCTCAAGGTCAAGAAGAAGCATGTAAACACTCTTGAAGACAAATTAAATATAGAAAGGGAACAGGTCCTAAATCTTAAAATCAAGGTTGAAGAATAAAAACGAGTTGAAGAATCACTCAGGGAAGAATTAAAGGAGATAAACTGGGAAAGAGAAGCATTGGAAGTTGAAATAGTTTCTCTATGAAAGCAAGTAAAAAATGGAAAAACTCTTCACAACTACACCAACATCTCCAAGGCATTGGAAGAAATTACCAACAATCAGCGATCAAACAGTGACAAGATTGGTCGTGGTTGCAAAGAAAAATTTGAAAATGAGCCAAGTCCTTATATGGAAACAAAAGAAGATAGATATGGAAAATATAACAAACAAGTAGACCTCCCAGCCAACTCAAGAGATCGAGACTCGTGGCAAGAACCATGGAAGGCAATTCCTCGAAGAAGATTTCCTCCCAGGTAGCAACCTATCTTCTATGGTCAATTTTATTCATGTGGAAGGTTTGGACATAAAGCCATAGAATGTCGCACATATGTTTGGAATAAATAGAGTTTCAGGAGATCTTTCAGAAAGGGATATTCTGGAACTTAGCAGAATATTAACAGATTTGATCATTTGACAGATGATGTTGAATGTTACAAATGTAACAATTTTGGACACCTAGCTAAATATTGTAGATTTGGAAGTTCTTCAAAGGAATTATCACAAAATCATAATCAACAAATATGGAAAAAGAAGACTGAAAAATGTGTTATCACTCTCAAGGCTCAAAGAAACAACAACATTTGGTATGTTGATAGTGGTTTCTTAACTCATATGACCGGATATAGGAATAATTTCATATCCTTGAAGGAAAATAAGGATGGAACAATTTATTTTAGAAATGAAGGGTCTTCAAACGTCATAGGAGTAGGTACAGTCACTTGGAAGCAAGAATGCATTAGAAAAAGATGTCTTGTTGGTTGAAAATATGAATCACAATCTGCTCAATGTTGGACAAATGTGTGATCAAGGAAATGCGATGCTATTTAACTCTAAGAAATTTTAAATCAGGAAAGGAAATTTCGGTAAAATTGTTGCTACAGAAAGCAGAGCTCCAAATGAAATATATATTTTGGATGAGACACCTAAAGGGTGATTTTTGGCGAAGGAAGAAAAAAGTTGGTTATGGCAGAAACGAATGGGACATATAAATTTTGACAATTTGGTCAGGATCAACAAGAAGGAAGCAATAATATAAATGCCTAAAATTTCAAAACCTACCAATACGATATGTGAATCTTGTCAGCACAACAAGCAGAAAAAAATTGGTTTCAAGAAAAAATAACACGTTGCATCATGTCCATTGGAATTAGTACATACTAATCTATGTGTTCCTATGAGAACAAAAGGTTTAGATAGAGAATTATGTTTTATGCTAATGATATATGATTACACTAGAATGACAAATGTCAGCTTCTTAAAGAAAAATACTGAGGAATTCGAGCTTTTTAGAATCTACAAGGGATTGGTTGAAAATAAAACTGATTTGAAGATCAAATGTATGAGATCAGATAATGGCGGAGAATTCACTTCCAAGGTATTTCAACCTGTAATATTCCCAAATGGGAAAAGCAGGAATAGAGTGCATAAAACTAGAAATAGAAGTGAATAAAATAGATCAAAGCATGAGACAACAGTACATCCATTCCATTATGAATATAACAGCAAAATAGGTACAATATTTTGAGGAAGATATCACTCAAGTTGGGCAAACAAGCCTCCCATGAAAGCATACACCTAGATCTAAAATGTTGTTAATACATGAAATACAAGAATGCAGAAAACTGCATTGTCTAAGAGAGAATAGCAGCTGAAAGGTATAGAAATATATTTCTGCTGATATAATGCTCCAAAAATGCTAAGGCTAGAGATCCATGCTCCAAAACAGAATTCCAGGACAACCGAGAAAAGGTTTATGCAAACACACACTATACAAAATATAGCAGATTTGGCCCTAAGGATAAATAATCTTTGCAACTGAATCACTGGTGAGAGATGACTGATCTGATGAAAAATATGGTTGAACCTCCTCCAACAGATCTCCTAGATGAAGGGCTGATCGCCACATAGGAAACTCAAACACTCCAAATAGGCCAATAAACCCACTATTGCAACTGCTCTCTAAAATAACGCAATCCTTGTAGGAAACTATGCTGTAGCTAATGACTGCTACTTGGCTTGGTTCTAAGATGTGTAATGAAGTGTTGAGAAATTCCTCACAAGCTTCTGGATGGAAGGATGATCCCTCCAATGGAAAACTAGCTCAGAAAATGGAGATTTCTCTCCTCCACTACTAAAACCCTGCAACACAACCCAACTATAAAAAGAACTACGTTGTACATGAGACTGAAGCTTAGCCAAATTCTTGAATGTGGAAGTATAGTTCAAACTCCTCCAAGAGCTTCTCAATGGAAGAGGTGGGATTCCCGATCAGGAACACCCTATGCTAAACAACACATGCAATCTTAGCTAAACAGCTGAAGAAAGCTATATATCTAAACAGACCATATATCAAAATATCAAAGCATCAAGATAATGAATATGGTTTCCATCCTCTTCATTTTATAAGATATGAGCTTCCAAACCCTAAGCCCCATCCATTAATGTCATTACTTCCATGCAATGAGTCTCCATCTAAAGCTGCATTGTCCCTCCATTAATGTCCACTCCTCCATGACAACGTTGTTTATTTTGTCAAAGTTGACCCAATCCACATGTTCTAGCCCTTGTTCACACCTTAGGGTGCTTTATTGAGCTAGAAAGATGATCCACTTTCACATGAGAAGTGGTTTTATTCTTCATAAAGAGATTTATGGGCCTCCCTATCCACTTATTTACCTATCTAAGTGACAAAACAAAACTTTAATATTCCAATTAGCTGAAAGCTAATTTAGGAATGTTACAGTCCTCCCCTCCAAAATGTTGCTTGTCCTCAAGCAACTGCAAGGATACTGCAAAATCTCCAATGGATATGTCCCCTCCCAAGAATAAAAATTTGCCTTTGGTGGATAAACCAAATAGCTCTTATCATGAAAAAGTGGGGGATATATGGAAATATTTATATGTTGTCCATTGGCCTTCTTAAGGCATGAGAGATGGTAAATTTTGAGTGCCTAAATCCCCATGAGAAACTTCATTCTCCATGTTATCATCCAAATAAAGTGAGCCATCCTTGGTAGCTCATAGAAACAATCACCAATCCCCTACTTATGCAATGTGTAGGGGCTGTATGGCTGGAAGTGAGAGACAAGATTGTTCAAATTACACTGTCTCTCTCTCCATTTATGATAAATTTTGAGCTTTTGATCTTGGGATACAATAATATATTCCTCGTGATGCCAAAATATACTTGGAATCTCATGATCTCACTCATTGGTTCTCGAAATTCTTCTTGCCCAATCTATCATGCATATACTGAATAGAGTGTCATCACCATATGGGCTCCAAAAGAAACATGGACTAAGTGTCATATGACATATTGGATGGTGACAATAGTCCCTCAAGTGATACCAGCGTTGTTCTTCTTCTTGTTGTCTCAAAACATGATGTGATGAGTGGCGATCCAACCACTTGCTTGTTGTC
Organism: Pinus albicaulis; assembly: GCA_034641835.2. NCBI lineage: Eukaryota > Viridiplantae > Streptophyta > Pinopsida > Pinales > Pinaceae > Pinus > Pinus albicaulis. Next base: position 180,844,474 of record CM076581.1, on the reverse strand, counting down.
ATAAGCTTCTCAAAATATTGAAAATAGTAGAGGACATTAGGTGTTGGCTGAATATGATCCAAGAAAAAAATATCTTGCCCAAATTCCTCCATAAAGTGGTCATCTCCATCACTAAATGTAGTTTCAAAAGGACCATGAAATCCACAAAGAGGTTTTCTCTCTTGTCGAGCAATGTGCTGCAAATGCATGGTAAAGGAGTGCACATACATTTTTAGTTGAAAAATAAGCATCAAAACACAATATTTACCATATATTGTAGACAAGTTGGTGAAGATATCCATAGATGAGCCTTCCCATTTCTCTACACAAAGGGGAAATTATTATAACAACCCTACATTTCTTTCCTCCTCATACATCAAACAAGCTACATATCTCCTGATATGTTGGTGCACATCTTCTTTTAGATCCTCCCAATAGAATCCCTCCATGATGGTGTGATAGGACTCAATGGAATCCTCTTGCTCTAAAAATAGTGCCTCATATGCTGCATGTAGAATCCCCTCCTTGAGCTCGGAGCCTCAAGTCAAGTAGATCTGATGATGCAAATAAATGACTCCATCAACCACTCTATACCTCCCATCTACCACTTGCCCATTAAGAACCTTACATGTGAAGAGGTTCTTGGAATATTCCACCAATAGTTGTGTTAGTCATTAGTATTTTTGCATGTTTTGATGACTAGATTCAAATATTGATGAATAGATTCCTTGGATGAGTTTTCTAGAAGCTAATCTCAATCTGTCAATTTGTCATCCAGAAAACACCTCAAACAAATTTTTGTCTTCCTACCCCTCCCTTTCAGCCTATGATGAGAATAGTCTTCAGTTTCCCTACCTATCACAATTCATCAAAGCCTCCTTGTCTATAGCTGTCATAATTTTGTCTCTCTACCATCAAAATCCCTTGTTTTTCATACAACCCACTGTCCAACATTTGACAAAGTGTCTACCGCTCTATCCCTGATCATCTTGACATGTGATAATGTATTCATGCTTAAGAAGCCATTCAAGAGATGTGTCAAAGTTTGTAGGTCTAGGTGGTGGTGTTTTAGGGAAAACTCCTTGGCAAGACTGTTTTAGCCAAAAACCCTGTTTGTCATCATCATGTCAGCCATCATTTTCTTCTCACCCAACAAACAAAACCATGGTCTATCCTTAGGTCACACACCACTAAATATTTCTTTGTCTCTTTTAAGCAGAGCTCACAAGTGTTCAAATTAGGAAAAGAAAAAGATTTTCCCTGTCTGAAGAAATATGATCAAGTGAAATTTCAAGAATTATCATCATATTATATCAGCAAAGGCCTTCAGTGATCAAACTCATTTCATCAATGCATCTCTACAGGGGTGTTAGGATAAATGGCACAAATCAGTTTTGGGCAAGGGAACATTTCAAGGAACAGCTTCAAGTAAAAAGAACAGTTGAATATTTTAAAGACTAAGGGAAATACAAAGTTTAGAGAGAAGTAGACATACATGATTCATCCCTGTAAGTCAAAGCACCAAGAATGACAAAAAACCTCCATCAGGGAAAAAATAGTACAAAAGTTAGAAAAATACTGCCTCCAATGCTTCAGGTCAATTACAATGGAATTTGTTCCCAAAAGTATGGGCCAACTCTCAAAATCAGTCTCATAAAACCAAGAGTGACAGTCTTTTGGAAAAAACCCTCTAGAAGACTAGGCATCAAAATGAAAAGTGTAATGGGAACAACTGCCTTTTTATCCTACTTTAGCCTAGCCTCTAAAAACATTCAAGGACAACTTCATCATCAAAAGAGCTAAAGGCCAATACTAAGAAAATGTTATTTCCAAGACAGGCACAGTAAACATTTATCAGTTGGAAGTGCATTACCTGCTCATGTTTTTCATAGTGAGATTCTATAAAAGGCGTGTCTCAAAGCAAAGTGGATTAAAGGTAAGCTAAGGTTAACTATTAAGGCCTCCTTCATGATAAGTAGAGGGCCCACAAATAACTGGTTCAAGGAGAATTTTCAATGGTAGACAGAGATGAAAGACAATGTGTTTAAAGGATTTTATTTGAAAAGATAAACAAAGGCTAACAGAGGGCACAGTTGTTTTGAAAGGACCTGCTTCACTAATAAGCAGAGGGTCAACAATTTTTTTTAGTAACCTCAGTGGCTTCTTTGCGCTACCTCCTCCAAAGATAAATAGAGAGAATTTATAATAAACAAAATCACATTATTCTTGTCTAAATTTTAAAGTGATATGATGCAAAAAAGAGCATATGTTACAGGTAAGATGTGACATAGAAAAAAGGACAGTTTGTTGAAGATATTCATGAGTGATGGGGAAGGATTACAGTTTACTATTTATGCCTTTTCAAATGAACAAAGAGGACATCCTTAAAGGATAACTAGCAGAAGATCAAAGCACTAAGTTTTCAAGAAGTCTCCATCATGGCAAGAAGAGGTCATTAACTGTTCAAAAGTATTCCTACAAAGAGAGCAGAGATATACTCTTTTAAAAAGGGGCTTCTTCAAAAAATGAACAGTTTCAAAAACTGCTTTGCAAAGGGTCTCCCCTTTTTTTGATCTTAAAGACTAAAAGGAAAAAGTGAGAATTTTTCTAGAGAGAGAATGGTCGTCTTCAAAAATAATTACAAAAGTATAAATCCTCTCCATCAAACGTTTTTCACTTCACCAAAGAAAAAGTTTTCGTTTTTGAGGTTTCGGGCCATCGTAGTGCAGAAAAGTTTGAACACGATGCGCCTATGACCTCCCATTGAATAAAAACACAAAGGGCGTGACATGCCTGTAGGTTGGCGCGACGCCCCTGTCTCCTCGCCCAACGTTCATAAAGTGCCCAGTGCTCGACCTGACACACAACACCCACAACAGTGTGTAGGTGCTACGTGCCTGTGTACAGGAGCGTAGCACCTCTCCACAAGTCTCCAAAGGTTAAAAAAACCAGTTTTGGCTATGAATTTGGGTTTTTCAAACACAGCAAGGATTTTTCAAAGGTATTTTTCATGCCCTTGCATCTCAGTTTTGGTCACAAAAATGTTTTTAAATCCAAACTTAAAAGAAGAAAAACAGTGATTTCAACAAAGAAAAACAGTGTTTGAGGAGAAATGATTTATTATCAGTTTGAAAAGACCTGTCGTGTTGAGTGACAAGCCAAATATAGTTGTTAAAGAGAAAAGCATTGTTTGAGGAAGAAAGACCTAGTTTTATCAAAGAATTGTTTTAAAAAGACAAGTGAAGGAAAACAGTAAGCAAAACATGCCTCCAAGGAAGGTCAGCAAGGGTGGATTTCACAAAAGGTTTGAGCCTACTACAACTCAGGAGTTAAATGATTCCCCTTCAGTCCTTTTCAATTTTCATGAGGTAGGGTGCCTTGATTTTTTCCAAAAGATCCAAGAAGTCACCAATAACCCTCCCTTGATACAATTGTTTGCCCTGAGGTTGCAAGGAAAACATGTTCACCTAGCAGGCCTTGATTTTGTTCTAACTCCTAGGTTAGTGTCAAAGGCCACCAAGATTCCCTATCTTGGTGAAAAATGGTTCAAACAAGCCTATTTGGACCTAGACCACTACAAGCCATTCTTGAAACCCGCTTACCAAAGTGAATGCAAGGCTATTTTCCCCTTTTCTCATCTATTGAATATTTATGCACCCCTTATGAAAACCATCATGAGATATTTCACATGTGAAGGGAGATATTCCCGAATTTATTCCTATCACATCAGGCTTCTCATGCATTTCAAAAGAAATTATTTTCTGAAACTCCCTTTCTTCCTCTGCAAAATCATTGACAAAATGGCCTCATTGGTTCAAAAGAAATCCCCTGCTTGGCAAAAAGATAGTCTTTTCCATCATTCTCTTATCAAAATCATCATCCTTCACCAGCTTGAAAAGAAAGGAGTTTCTTGGGAGACTTTCATTTCTCATCCGGATTTTACTACTGCCTATTCATCTCATGGGCCATCTCATATGTCCTCCTCACCATCCACTTACTATGTCTCCCCCTCATCTAGTCAATCTACCCCTCAAAAGCAAACATCACCCATGATTGATAGTGAAAAAGAAGATTCTTATGAAAGCAGGCATGAAGGTAGTGATGATGAGGAACATAGTGATACTCAACAAAGTAGTGAGCATGAACCAAGTAACAATCAGCAGAACAATGACCACGAGCATACTAGTGATGGTGAAGAGAGCTCACCAAAAGATGAGGAAGTCAGTGGCACTCAACAAAGTAGTGATGATGAGGAACAAAGGGAAGAGATTCAAAGCAGTGATGAGAAACAGAGTGACAGTCGGCATGAAAGCAATCAAAGAAACAGTGAGCATAGTGGCAGCATGAAAAATGACAAAGAAGACAGTCATGATGGAAGTAGGTCATATGAAAAACTTGAAAACAGTGAGCATGGTAAGGGCATCACACAAGAAGAAGTTCAATACAGTGATGGTAAGGTTGGCAGCCTAGAAAAATTTCAAAATAGTGAGGGAGGTGACAGCATACAAAAAATAGATGAATATAGTCATGACGAAGGCGACCCTCAACAAATTCAAGACAATGAGGGGGGTAAACAAGGCAGTCCATAGACAGGCAGTGAAGATAGTCAAGAAGAAAAAACATATGATATAGCTAACAGCCCTAAAAAACATACTCTAAACAGCACTGATGAGGTTGAAGGCAACATATATCAAGGGGTTCAAAACAGTGATAAAGGTGAAGATGGCAGCCCTAAACAAACTCAAAACAGTGAACAGGGCAAAAAAGCAAGTGATGATGGAGGCAACAGTGTAAAGGATCAAGTTGAACAAATGTTAGTGATGAAACCTTCTCTCTTTTCTCCTCAACACAGCCAAGAACATGTGCTTGCTGTCTCTCCTAGGCAAGGGGCCATGATTCATTCCTCAAAAGCACCGAGGCTAAAAACACCAAATCTACAAAGAAGAAAACTACTCATGTAGTGACTAGTAATATCACTAGGGCACTAAGGAGTAGAGGCAAACTGCCTAAGAAGAGTATTGTTGAATTTCCAAAGAGAACAAGAGCAAATAAGTCTATCCAAAGCAAGGGCAAAGAAAAGGTTGAACAATAGGAAACTAGCCATGAGCATGATAAGGAATTTGACATCATTCAAATAGACAGTGATGCTGGATATGATGAAGCCAGAATCCTTGAATCACTTTTTCAAAACAGAGAAGCCCAAATGCAGGACTTAGAAACTGATCTAGAAAGGTCGAAGGACCTCATACACTTTCTACAAATGCAAAATAGATAGATGAGTGGGCAAATGGAAATCTATGAGGCTCGGGCATTCAAATACCAAAAGGAAGCATACAAATCAGAAGTCAAACTTGAAGAGTATATGGGCGAATTTGATGATACTGAGGAAGAAGAGAAACCAGCAAGAAAAAGGCCTAGGACTATTGGTCTTAAGAAGGCTTTGAAGAAATAAAGAGAAGAAGAAGCAGCCCTTGCTTGATCTTATCCTCTCACACAATTTCTTGCCCAGGAGATAGAAAATGATAAAGAATCATCAACAAGAATTTGGAGGAAAAATTAGACAAGGCAAACAAAGACTTAGGTTTGCAAAGGAAGATCATCGGGCATTACAAAAAATTGAATCAAAATTGCCCAAGAAAAGCTAAAAACTACCCAAAGGAGGCACTTGGTGAAAAAAGGGGAAAAATACATATCTAGGCTTGGAATATTGGCTTCAGCTTCCTTGCATGTTTCTATAAACCCATAAGGAGTTTTCTCACCAAAATTGAGCGATTTTGGACATGATCTTGTTCTTTTGTGATTTTTAGGCCTAATTGCACATTTTTCTAGGCGTTGCCATGTTTTCTAGGAGCATCCTCAGCTCATGAAATTTATTTTTTTGGATGTATTAAATTTTGGGGCATCTACTCACAAATTTTCAGATCAAAATAAGGTGTTTTGGTCCCCCAAAAAGGCAAAAAACAGTCAAAATTCACCTTTCTGCCTCAAATATCAGTAGGTGAGACCCCCCTGGGTTTTTCACTCAATCTACTTTTTGAAAGACTTCCAGGGATCTGTTTGAGAAAATTCAATTAGTTCTGGAAACTAGACATCCAGGTCTTTCCAACAAGCCATCAAGAGCCTCATTTTGACATCGGAAGTCCCTCAAAAATTATATACAAAACAAGCTTTCTTCTGGCACTATGCTCTTGTAGCATTTTGGCCGAAAAGACAGTTTTCTGAAAGTGGCCATCCAAATGTGCGTTAAGCTATCTTTAACTCTATGTCAGAGATTAAAAGTCAATTTTCTTGTTATTTTTAGCTTAAATATATATTTTTGAAGATATTTTGTGCCTTGGGCTTTACAAAGCCTCAAGGAAAAAATCAGATATTTGTATTAGGCCAATGGCCTTCTAGTTGCTCTAGGAGGGTTTCCTCCTCTTTGGTTGATATTATCCAAGAGGATTCATTGTAACCAAAGGTAGAACTTGATGTTATAGAGAAATACATAGCATTATGAGCTTTGAAGAAATACTTGCCTTATGAAGTGGATGATCTCTTGCTTGACTTTGATGGTGGAGGAGGATTGTATGTAGGATTCCATAGCTTGGTGAATGGTATTGTGTTCCTTATCTGTTATGTTTTCTTAGTTTATCATACATGTTTTCATGCTTCTTGCTTGCTGTAGTTCAGTAAAGAATAAGTTTGAGATATGCCCATGGAGGCACCTCAAATTTCCTGATTCATTACAACTCAAATGTTTTCATCTTTCTTGGTTATGTCAAATAATTCTTAATTTCTCTTTGGTACCCTAAGAACTTTTTATTTGTTTCATTTATGGTTATTATGTATGTTGTCTAGTATGATTCACGGTATGCCCTGCTTACTCATAGCTAATCAAAACTCCATTTCTAAAATATCTCTCTGAATTATTGGTTGTTTTAGTTAAGTCAAAGAGGTCTTGTTTCGATCTTGCCTTTTTTCCATGCTTTGCAGTCTTATTTCAAAGTTCCCAATAGCTCAAAATATGATGCTTAGGAGTTCCCTCTTCATATATTGATTTGTTTGTTTATATTATTTGTTTTCCCAAAAGTATGAAGGTGATTTTCCCAAAGTTAGAGGGTATTATACTTCTATGTATCACTGGATTGTTTATTTCTACATCTATCAGTTTGAGTTTCGTTCATAGAGATTAATGGTCAGCCCTAAACTCATGAATGCTTTTTATTTAACTATTTATGCTAAAAAACCCTTTGTATTTCACAAACTTAATGTTCATCTCATTTCACTTTCACCCAAAGAATCCATTTACCTTGACCAAATCGGCCCTGCAGTAATACCTTGTCTGTCATTAAGAGAATCTCGACCTTTTCGACCCCATAGCCCAATTGATTTGACGAAACTTTTGTCTATTTTTCCTTTGATCAGTTCCCCTCAAAAAACCCAAAACTAAACAAAAACATACTTAACAACTAGCCTGAAATCAAATATACAAAAGAAAACAAGTTTACATCCTTTGCATAATAGAGATAGCCCTCTCTGAGTCCAGGAAGGCTAGTCCTATGGCTCCAAATTTGGTCTGATGTTACCCTGTCATTTTGTTTACCAATCTGCCAAATCACGGGACCATAACATAATGGCAATCACGATGGGACACTACTGAGTGCATAACAGTCTAGCAAACTTTTGTAGACTCATTAGTCCTTCAAAATTAAAATCAGACAGACAGCCTATAAATTCATTTAGAGTAAAATATGTTTTCTTCACCACCTTAGCTAAGTGATGAATCAGTTTTAGGACACTCTTAAAAACTAGGCTGCATATAAAAAACTCTGTAAAAAACCTCACAAAAACATCCTTAGATTGCTTCCTATCGGTCATTGGCGGTGGACCATCTAAAATTTGTCTTTAAAAGGCAACAATATTCACTTGGTGACTCCACTAGCCTCCAGTAGGCCTAATACTCCACTAAAAACCAAAAATTTCATAATCATACTATCATGTTGACTTACCTTTCCACAAACACAAAGATCGTGATGCAGCCTCTGAAATCAGTGACAAACTAATTATAACTTAGGGATTCAGAAATCTTCATCTAAACATAGGAAATCAATAGAATAGCCTAAGAATATAACTATAGCTTTCTCGACAATCTAGCAAGCTGTTGAGCTGAGTTTTAAGTCATTCTTACAAGTTTTCACATAAAATTTTTCTAGAAAAGAATTTTCCTTAAAAAACATCTTTGTCAATATTGGTGGTGGACTATAAACCTCAAGAACATCCACCTGGCGACTCCACTAGCCTTCATTTAGTTTTTACCTTACTCACATCCGCAAAAACCCCTAGAGAAGACAACCATCCAAAAAAAAATCACAACTATCACCCTCTATAGGCTTTGACTGTGACATCTGGCTTCACGAAGAATCAATACCAGATCTCACCCAGACCCGAATCCCCCTATCATAGTCGATGACCCAGAAAATATTTTGTGGCAAACTTCTAAAACTAGTAACTTAGCTACTGATAGGACCATCCGCAAAGCAAGCTTTCTACCTAAACATCTTACATCTTTGCAAAATTCCCAGTTTGAATTACATTCAACAAAAACCATTTTCAGAAACAAATCTCTAAGTAAAACCAACTTTTCCAATCTTGAGCCCTTAGATTTGCAACAGAGTCCTAGTAGAGAAGCCTCACCTACTACACCTCCTGATTTTCAGCTTCTCCACCACTTTGGCTCTTATCACCCCAAATTTTCTCAGAATCAGTCTACAAATCCAAGTACCTCTGTCACACCCATCCAGACCACCACTGTGAAAATCACCTCACCCCATACTACAAATCCTCATACTGTAAATATGCCATCAGCTCCCATCATGGCAGCTTGGTATGCACCCTTAGTGTTACCACCACCTTTGGTACCTTTGCAAAATGATTACCAATCCCGAATCCCACACTTCACCGAAGTTGAGGCTACTACTGCCCAACAGCATGTAGATAGAATCAGTGATGATTTTGAATATATGGAAATAGAATATGAGACCATAAGAATGAGGATGTTTGTCCAAAGCCTAGGCGGAGAAGCCAAGAAATGGTTTGAAAACTCAGCTCCTAATAGTATACATGATCTCCCAACACTTTACCAAACTTTCATAAACAGGTGGGAAATTAGAAAAAATCCCATCCAACTCCTTTCCGAATATAAAAATCTTAAAAGGAATATGGGGGAAAGTGTTCAAGAATATTTCACTAGGTTCAACAGTGTCTATAACGCCCTTTCGCCTAACATGAAACCTCTACTTGGCTCAGCATTAGCAAAATTTCCCGAAGGTTTCGATCCAGATATGACATACCAACTAAGAGAAAGAGATCTCGCAACTTTAGAAGAAATGAAAAAAGTAGCTATTAGTGCCGAAGCCAACCTAGCTGAGAAGAGGGCTAGGATGAGATCAGAAATGAAAGTCACATACCAAGATAAGGTCATGCCTTCAATTCCCTCCTCAGATCCCAGAATAGAAAACCTAGTTAAAACCATGGAGAGAATGTGGGAAAGAATAAATCTAAATGAAAAAGCACCTCTTAGGGACAACCAACCAAATCCTCAAAATAGAATCCGGAACCAAAACTTTAGAAGAGACCTACCTCAAAACAAACCAAGGGAAAATGGCCAACAGATCAGGCTGCCTTTCCATGAAAACTATGTTGATGAGGTAGAAAGAGATATGGAACCACTTGATGAAAGTCACTTAAACTTGATAGGTTATGATAGCGAGGGTGAGGTTTTCCTCACAAAATAAGAACAAGTTTTCTTCTCCTCAAACCAAAATGAAACAAATTATGAGGACCCCAAAGATCCTGAAATAGGATTACAAAACACCATAATGGAAGTTCATAGGAAATATGATCTTGGGAGTAAGAAAAACCAAGACAACTCTAAGAAAGGTAGCTCAGACACTGCCATTACAAAACCCCCCGATAGCATTCTTAAAAGAACAGCAGATAGTAACAAAATCATGGCTAAGAGAACTGACCAGAACAAAGATAAAACTAGCCAGGCACGCCTTGATCCCAACTGTCCTAGTACCTCTACTGAGATCCCTGAAACAACTGTATTGAACAAAACCCCAAATCAAAATTAGCAAATTAAGAATATAGAGAAAGTCATGGCTAAGAAAACTAAAGAAAATATATCTAAACTACAAATACCCTTCATTTTTGAAGGGGAAATCACCAAAATTAAGATCACCATGCCTCTCACTGAACTTATTTCCCAAAGCTCATACAAATCTCAAGTGTTAAAGGTCCTAGACATAGGAAATGATGCAGATACTTTACACCTAGCTGATGATACCCCTGAGGTGTTGTTTGGACCGAAAATAGAAGGGAAATATCAAGAGGGAACCACTCTTCCTTTTTACATTAGTCTGAATATACATGACCAAATCCTACATAATGCCATGCTAGATTCCAGGGCCTCTCACAATCTCATGCCAAAAGTAGTAATGGAAATATTAGACCTAGAAATAACGAAGTCTCATAAAGACTTATATTCGTTTCATTCAAGCAGAGTCAAGTGTCTAGGCCTAATAAAGGATCTTTGTTTCAGTTTAGCACAAATACAAGCAAAACACCTGGTCATGGACATAGTGGTAGCAGATATTCCTCCCAAGTATGGAATAATTTTATCCAGATCTTGGGGGGCCAAGCTCCAAGGAAATATTCAATTAGATATGTCTTACGCCACCATTCCTGTGTTTAACCAAACATGAATACTGTATCAGGAATCACACATGAAATATATGGTTAGTAGCCAAGAAAGGCCTGATAACATCCCTATGTATTCCATACATTCAGACCTAAATTCCTTCATTTTACATAATGATGAAGACATTGATAAACAAGCGGGAGAAATTGAAACAAATCTAGGCACACCACATCAGACACCCCAAATTCTCTATGATGAACTGGATACTCAAAACTATCATGACCGTGAACAATTGCGTCTTAAATAGAGGGAATTTGATTTTCTAGAAATAGAGATAAATTAGAAAACAGAAAACATTCTACACCCTCAAGCAGGTTTCTCAAACCAAGGAAAAATATCAAAAGTACAATCAGAAACCTTTTTCAAAATAGAAGCACTGAAAGGCTTACATAGTACAAACCTCTTTGGAAATCAGGAGCAGGGGAGCCTTATGTTCTTGCCATACTTAAATGCTTCACCATCCCAAGACTTTACCTCTCCAAATAAAACTTTAACTTTTGCAACCACTTTGATGAATCCAAGGAAAATGTCTGATAAATTTAATATAGAGGAATATGATAACAAAAGTCCTAAAACACCTGAGCTAATTGAACTAACTAAAATTCTATCATTTCACCAGAGATTAAGAATTTCTAGAATATGCAAAATTGTTCAGAATACTAATACATGTCGAGAAAATAGTTTGAAACACTATGACACTGCCATCATTTCAAAAAGTAACCCTTACAAAAAGAAATGCAAAAATCTCGATCAAACATTAACCATTAAAGACCAAACAAATGGACATAGGATATCTGTAGATTTCAGGAACACAGATAAACCTCCCCGGAACAACACTTATATCCTTCCTAAAATAGATCATACCATATAGAAGTTAGGAGTTTCTAATCATATGTCTTGGCAAAGTTATGTTTCAGGATATCATCAATTAATTCCTCTTCAAAGCAAACAGCTTAAATATTTTTTCAAATACACTGGAAGCAGTTCCAAATTCAAAACCAGTGTTGCAAAACTGCAAGACACCAAAGACATGTTCTGGAAGGCCATGTTTCCAGTACTGAATTTCTTCACTATAATGTACCTTGACGATGTCATCATCTATTTTAAAAATGACAAAGAGTATCTGTATTACCTAAAGAAGATGTACAATAAAGGCAGGAGTGGAAATCAAAAGTATAGAGCAAAGGAACAAGCAGATACAAAGCTTTTCAAAGACTCTTGCAAGAACCCTTATTTTGTGCTTGAAAGGGAAAATTTTCCAAACTTTTCTTTTCAAGAGCTGACCGGACAAAGAGCCTTAGGAGATCCTTTTGAAGACAAAATGCTCAAGTTTCACCATTTTCAAGATTTCTAGTTTCAAAAAAAAATTCACTCATTGTACAGATCACTGTTTGAAGAAATAAATTAAAAACAGAAAATTAAAAAAAAAATAGAAAAGTAGAAAAGAGGGCAGTTTTAAAAATAGCAGAAAAGCCCCATGTTCAAAAAATAGTCATGCTGAAAGTGCACAAATCTAAATGCCAATACTAGTGCTCAAAGGATATCTTGTTCAATTATCTAGCTTAATCGTAATTGGACATGTTTTAAATTGATTGCTGATAAGGTAGCAAAAGAAGTGATAGTCAAAATTGTGTAAGCTTGACTTATCAATGAAAGCAGATTAGGAAAAGATACTGGTTCCACACACTCAAAACAGAACCAAAGAGGAAAACAGGGATGAAAAAAAAACTATGTATCCTAGCCCTGATTTTTCTAAATCTCATTTTGTGTGAAAATAATATTTGTGTGCAACTTGTCTTTTATGCCACAAACACATGACAAATCAGACCGTCTAATCCTGATTTGGTCATTTTTCAATTTCATGTTTTAGTTTAGTGAACGAAATCTTGTCAAACAGCTTAATCTTGACAGTCGACCTAGCATAGGTAGAGAATCAAAGGACTTCATCATTTTAATGTGAACTCCCAGAGGATATAAGTATAGAATTAGATAGTTTTTCTCTTTTCAAAAATATCATGTCAAAGTGTTTGCTAGTCCAAGTGCACCCAAAGAAGAAAAAATACTAGGAAATATAGCTGGGTAGGAAGAGATGAGGTTGTTGCTAATCATGCTGTAAATTTTCAGAAATAACATCAATAAAGAGAGAAACTTACGCCAATGGATAGGGCACTGGCCTTCACAAGCTAGAGATCTACAATTCTGGACACCTCCTGAAAAGGAGCTTCCCTCCCCAAATGGAGCCACTGTTAGTCATCAGTATTTTTGCATGTTTTGATGACTAGATTCCTTGGCTGAGTTTTCTAGAAGCTAATCTCAATCTGTCAATTTGTCATCCAGAAAAAACCTCAAACAATTTTTTGTCTTCCTACCCCTCCCTTTCATCCTATGATGATAATAGTCTTCAGTTTCCCTACCTATCACAATTCAGCAAATCCTCCCTGTCTATAGTTGTCATAAGTTTGTCTCTCTACCATCAAAATCCCTTGTTTTTTATACAACCCACTGTCCAACATTTGACAAAGTGTCTACCCCTCTATCCCTGATCATCTTGTCATGTGATAACCTACTCATGCCTAAGAAGCCATTCAAGAGTTGTGTCAAAGTTTCTAGGTCTAGGTGGTGGTGTTTTAGGGAACACTCCTTGGCAAGATTGTTTTAAGTGAAAAACCATGTTTTTTGTCATCATGTCAGCCATCATTTTCTTCTCACCCAAAAAAAAAAACCCTGGTCTATCCTTAGGTCAGACACCACTAAATCTTGCTTTGTCTCTTTTAAGCAAAGATCACAAGTGTTCAAATCAGGAAAAGAAAAAGAGTTTCCATGTCTAAAGAAAGATGATCAAGTGAACTTTCAAGCATTATCATCATATTATATCAGCAAAGGCCTTCAGTGATCAAACTCATTTCATTAATGCATCTCTGCAGGGGTGCTAGGATAAATGGCACAACTCAATTTTGGGAAAGGGAACATTTCAAGGAATAGCTTCAAGTAAAAAGAAGAGTTGACTATTTTAAAGACTAAGGGAAATACAAAGTTTAGAGAGAAGAAGACATACAGGATTCATCCATGTAAGTCAAAGCACCAAGAATGACAAAAAACCTCCATCAAGGCAAAAAGAGTAAAAAAGTTAGAAAAATACTGCCTCCAATGCTTCAAGTCAACTACAATGGACTTTGTTCCGAAAAGTATGGGCCATCTCTCAAAATCAGTGTCATAAAAACAAGAGTGACAGTCTTTTGGCAAAAAGCCTCTGGCAGACTAGGCATCAAAATGAAAAGTGTAAAAGTAATAGCTGCCTTTTTATCCTACCTTAGCCTAGCCTCTAAAAACATTCAAGGACAACTTCATCATCAAAAGAGCTAAAGGCCAATACCAAGAAAATGCTATTTCCAAGACAGGCACAGTAAAAATTTATCATTTGGAAGTGCATTACCTACTCATGTTTTTCATAGTGAGATTCTATAAAAGGCATGTCTCAAAGAAAAGTGGACTAAAGGTAAGCTAAGGTTAAGTATTAAGGCCTCCTTCATGATAAATAGAGGGCCCACATATAACTGGTTCAAGGAGATTTTTCAATGGTAGACAGAGATAAAATACAGTGTGTTTAAAGGAGTTTATTTAAAAATATAAACAAAGGCTAACAGAGGGCACAATTGTTTTGAAAGGACCTCCTTCACTAATAATCAAAGAGTCAACAATTTTTTTTAGTAACCTCAGTGGCTACTTTGCGCTACCTCCTCCAAAGATAAACGGAGAGAATTTATCATAAACAAAATCACATTATTCTTGTCTAAATTGTAAAGTGATATGGTGCAAAAAAGGGCATATGTTACAGGTAAGATGTCACATAGAAAAAAGGACAGTTTGTTGAAGATATTCATGAGTGATGAGGAAGGATTACAGTTTACTATTTATGCCTTTTTAAAATGAAAAAAGAAGACATCCTTAAAGGATAACTAACAGAATATCAAAGCACTACGTTTTCAAGAAGACTCCTTCATGGCAAGCAAAGGTCATTAACTGTTCAAAAGTATTCCTACAAAGAGAGCAGAGATATACTCTTTTAAAAAGGGGCTTCTTCAAAAAATGAACAGTTTCACAAATTTCTTTGCAAAGGGTCTCCCCTTTTTTGATCTTAAAGACTAAAAGGAAAAAGTGAGAAGTTTTCTAGAGAGAGAAAGTTTTTCTTCAAAAATCATTACAAAAGTATAAATCCTCTCCATCAAATGTTTTCAACTTCACCAAAGAAATTTTTTTTGTTTTTAAGATTTTGGGCCATCGTCGTGCAGAAAAGTTTGAATGCGACACGCCTGTAGCAGGACGCAACGCGCCTGTGACCTCCCGCTGAAGAAAAACACAAAGGGTGCAACGCTCATGTAGGTTGGCGTGACGCCCCTATCTCCTCTCCCAACGTTCAGAAAGCGCCCAGTGCCCGACCCGACACACAGTGCCCACAGCAGCGTGCAGGTGCTACGTTCCTGTGCACATGAGTGTAGCACCTCTCCAAAAGTCTCCAAAGGTGAAAAAAACCGGTTTTGGATCAGAATTTGGGTTTTTGAAACACAGTAGGGAGTTTTCAAAGGTATTTTTCGTGCCCTTGCATCTTAGTTTTGGTCACAAAAATGTTTTTAAATCCAAACTTAAAAGACGAAAAATAGTGATTTCAAAAAAGAAAAACAGTGTTTGAGGAGAAAGGATTTATTATCAGTTTGAAAAGACCTGTCTTGTTGAGTGACAAGCCAAATATAGTTGTTAAAGAGAAAAGCATTGTTTGAAGAATAAATACCTCGTTTAATCAAAGAATTGTTTTAAAAATACAAGTGATGGAAAGCAGTAAGCAAAACATGCCTCTAAGGAAGGTCAGCAAGGGTGGATTTCACAAAAGGTTTGAGCCTACTACAACTCAGGAGTTAAATGATTCCTCTTCAATCATTTTCAACTTTCATGAGGTAGGGTGCCTTGATTTTTTCCAAAAGATCCAAGAAGTCACCAATCACCCTCCCTTGACACAATTTTTTTCCCTCGGGCTGCAAGGAAAACATGTTCACCTAGTAGGCCTTGATTTTTTTCTCACTCCTAGGTCAGTGTCAAAGGCCACCAAGATTTCCTATCTTGGTGAAAAATGGTTCAAACAAGCCTATTTGGACCTAGACCACTACAAGCCCTTCTTGAAACCAACTTAACAAAACGAATGCAAGGTTATTTTCCCCTTTTCTCATCTATTGAATAGTTATGCACCCCTTATGAAAACCATCATGAGATATTTCACATGTGAAGGGAGATATTCCCGAATTTAATCCTATCACATCAAGCTTCTCATGCATTTCACAAGAACTTAGTTGCTGAATCTCCCTTTCTTCCTCTGAAAAAGCATTGACAAAATGGCCTCATTGGTTCAAAATAAATCCCCTGCTCAGCGAAAAGCTAGTCTTTTCCATCATTCTCTCATCAAAATCATCATCCTTCACCAACTTGAAAAGAAAGGAGTTTGTTGGGAGACTTTCATTTCTCATATGGATTTTACTACTGCCTCTTCATCTCATGGCACATCTCATATTTCCTACTCACCCTCCACTCACTATGTCTCCCCCTCATCTAGTCAATCTACCCCTCAAAAGCAAACATCACCCATGATTGATAGTGAAAAAGAAGAGTCTTATGAAAGCGGGCATGCAGGGAGTGATGATGAGGAACATAGTGATACCAAGCAAAGTAGTGAGCATGAACCAAGTAACAATTAGCAAAACAGTGACCATGAGCATACTAGTGATGGTGAAGAGAGCTCACCAAAAGATAAGGAAGTCAGTGGCACTCGACAAAGTAGTGATGATGAGGAAGAAAGGGAAGAGATTCAAAGCAGTGATGAGAAACAGAGTGACAGTCAACATGAAAGCAATCACAGATATAGTGAGCATAGTGGCAGCATGCAAAATGACAAAGAAGACAGTCATTATGGAAGTAGCTCATATGAAAAACTTAAAAATAGTGAGCATGGTAAGGGCGGCACACAAGAAGAAGTTCAATACAGTGATAGTAAGGTTGGTAGCCTAGAACAATTTCAAAACAGTGATGGAGGTGACAGCATATAAAAAACAGATGAAGATAGTCATGATGAAGGCAGCCCTCAACAAATTCAAGACAGTGAGGAGGGTAAACAAGGCAGTCCACAGACAGGAAATGAAGATAGTCAAGCAGCAAAAAGAGATGATGTAGCTAATAGCCCTAAGAAACATACTCTAAATAGCACTGATGAGGTTGAAGGCAACATATATCAAGAGGTTCAAAACGGTGATAAAGGTGAAGATGGCAGCCCTAAACAAACTCAAAACAGTGAGGAAAATAGTGAACAGGGTAGCAAAGCAAGTGATGATGGAGGCAACAGTGTAAAGGATCAAGTTGAACAAATGCTAGTGATGAAACCTCCTCTCTTTTCTCCTCAACACAACCAAGAACATGTGCTTGCTGCCTCTCCTAGGCAAGGGGCCATGATTCATTCCTCAAAAGCACCAAAGGCTAAAAACACCAAATCTACAAAGAAGAAAAATACTCAAGTAGTGACTAGTAATATCACTAGGGTGCTAAGGAGTAGAGGCAAAATGCCTAAGAAGAGTATTGTTGAATTTCCAAAGAGAACAAGAGAAAAGAAGTCTATACAAATCAAGGGCAAAGAAAAGTTTGAACAGTAGGAAAGTATCCATGAGCATGATAAGGAATTTGACATCATTCAAATAGATATTGATGCTAGATATGATGAAGCCAAAATCCTTGAATCACTTTTGCAAAACAGAGAATCCCAAATCCAGGACTTAGAAATTGATCTATAAAGGTCGAAGGACCTCATACACTTTCTACAAATGCAAAATAGATAGATGAGTGGGAGAATGGAAATCTATGAGGCCCGAGAATTCAAGTAAAATGGAAGCATACAAAGCACAAGTCAAACCTGAAGAGTATATGGGCGAATTTGATGATACTGAGGAAGAAGAGCAACCAACAAGAAAAAGGCCTAGGACTATTGGTCTTAAGAAGGCTTTGAAGAAACAAAGAGAAGAAGAAGCAGCCCTTGCTCGATCTTACCCTCTCACACAATTGCTTGCCCAAGAGATAGAAAATGATAAAGAATCATGGCTTGAAAGAGCCAAAAAGAATTTGGAGGACAAATTAGACAAGGCAAACAAAGACTTGGGTTTGCAAAGGAATATGACTGGGCATTACAAAAAATTGAATCAAAATTGCCCAAGAAAAGCTCAAAACTACCCAAAGGAGGCGCCCAGTGAAAAAAGGGGAAAAAGACATATCTAGGCTTGGAATCTTGGCTTCAACTTCCTTGCATGTTTCTAGAAACCCTTAAGGGGTTTGCTCAGCAAAATTGAGCGATTTTGGACATGATCTTGTTTTTTTGAGATTTTTAGGCCTAATTGCACATTTTTCTTGGTGCTGCCATGTTTGCTAGGAGCATCCTCAGCTCATGAAAGTTATTTTTTTGGATGTATTAAATTTGGGGGCATCTACTCACAAATTTTTAGATCAAAAGAAGGTGTTTTGGTCCCCCAAAAAGGCAAAAAAAAGTCAAAATTCACCTTTCTGCCTCAAATATCAACAGGTGAGACCCCCCTGGGTTTTTTTGCTCAGTCCACTTTTTGACAGAATTCTAGGGATCAGTTTGCAAGAAATAAAGTTTTTCTAGAAACTAGACATCTAGGGATTTCCAACAAGCCATCAAGAGCCTCATTTCGACATCGGAAGTCCCTCAAAAGTTATATACAAAACAGGCTTTCTTCTGGTGCTACGCTCTTGTAGCATTTTGGCGGAAAAGACAGTTTTCTGAAAGTGGCCATCCAAATGTGCATTAAGCTATTTTTAACTCTATGTCAGAGATTAAAAGTCAAATTTCTTGTTATTTTTAGCTTAAATAGATATTTTTGAAGATATTTTGTGCCTTGGGCTTTGCAAAGCCTCAAGGAAAAAATCAGATATTTGTATTAGGCCAATGGCCTTCTTGTTGCTCTAGGAGGGTTTCCTCCTCTTTGGCCTATATTATCCAAGAGGATTCATTGTAACCTGAGGTAGAACTTGATGTTATAGAGCAATACAAAATTATGGAATCAGAAGAAACACGACTTTATGTAAGTGATGATCTTTGACTTTTGGCGGTGGAGGAGGATTGTGCGATTCCATGGTCATGAACAGTATTTTTGTTCTCTATCCGTTATAAGCCTTAGGCCGCACGCACATGCTTTCATGTTTTTCGCTGTCGCTTTTAAGTAAAGAATAATTTTGAGATATGCCCAAGGAGGCACCTCAAATTTCCTGATTCATTACAGCTTAAATGTTTTCATCTTTCTTGGTTATGTCAAAGAATTCTTAATTGCTCTTTGGTACCCTAAGAACTTGTTATTTGTTTCATTTATGGTTATTATGTATGCTGTCTAGTATGATTCACGGTATGCCCTGCTTACTCATAGCTAATCAAAACTCCAATTCTTGAATCTCTCTCTGAATTATTGGTTGTTTTAGTTAAGTCAAAGAGGTCTTGTTTCAATCTTGCCCTTTGTCCATGCTTTGCAGTCTTATTTCAAAGTTCTCAATAGCTCCCCTCTTCATATATTGAGTTGTTTGTTTATATTATTTGTTTTCCCAAAAGTCTGAAGGTGATTTTCCCAAAGTTAGAGGGTCTTATACTTCTATGTATCACTGGATTATTTATTTTCTGTATCTATCAGTTTGAGTTTCGTTCATAGAGATTAATGGTCATCCCTAAACTCATGAATGCTTGCTGATTAACTATTTATGCTTAAAAACTCTTTGTATTTCATAAACTTAATGTTCATCTCATTTCACTTTCACCCAAAGAATCCATTTACCTCGACCAAATCAGCCCTGCAGTAATACCTTGTCTGTCATTAAGACAATTTCGACCTTTTCGACCCCATAGCCCAGTTGATCTAACGAACTTTTTTTCTATTTTTCCTTTGATCAGTTCCCCTCAAAAAACCCAAAACAAAACCAAAACATACTTAAAAACTAGCCTAAAATCAAATATACAAAATGAAACAAGTTTACATCCTTTGCATAATAGAGAGAGCCCTCTTTGAGTCCAGGAAGGCTAGGTCCTAGGGCTTCAAAGTTGATCTGATGTTACCCTGTCATTTGGTTTACCAATCTGCCAAATCACGGGACCATAACAAGTTGGGACTCCAAATATGGATCTAGGCTCCCCAAAAATGACAGCGTTGTAGAAATCCGTAATGAAGCACATGTCACATCATAGTTCTCCTCTTTGACATGCCTAATGACAAAGTCACATGTTGGAGTATTGCTACCCCACCTTTGTTGTCTCCCTTGCAACTGATATTTCTCAAGACAAGAATGAAGCACATGGATTTCAACCTCTTGAAAGGTATCTCTCCTCCAAAACTTCCATAGTTTGGCTAACGGATACAAGAGTGTCAATAACCTCTTGTCATATTCATAAATCATCCTCATTTGTGGAAGTATCATTTGCTGCTCCAAGGCTATGGAGTAGCCCTTTAACACCATGCTCATGTCATCATAGATTTTTGAATCATCATATTTATGCAAAAATAGATGAGTGGGAGATAGCAATGTCCATATCAAAAAATTTCTCACCCCTCCTTTGAACCCATCAAAGGTTCTCTACATTGTGCTAGCTCCTCCCAAGGCTCCTTCCTTAGCCAAATATATAAATGTTGCACCATGTTGAGAGAACTCTTTATTCATATTCCAATTAGGGGGTCTCCCTGGTGGAACGCCTCCATGTAATGAAACATCAAGGCCTAGAGCAGGTTGTGTATGTGAGTGGACTGATTTGTCCCTGTCCTCACTACACAAATCCTCCTGCCTCTTCTGTGCATCAACCCTTTGAAATAGAGAGGGGTGTGTGCTCCTAATCACATGATGTTGGTTCTCCTCCCTATCTTCTTCTTTCATTTTCCAAATCTCATAATCTATCAAAGATGGCACATGTTGCTTATGGATTGTGCCCTGATCTCCATATATGAGATTCTTTGGAACTCCTTGCAAGGGTACAAGAATTCCTCTCTTTGGATAAATTGCTCCATATTCCTCTTCATGAGGTACTAGATCTAATTCTACTGTGACAATGCTGTTACCTCTTATCTTCTCTTCTCCTTCATCATGAATGGAGGTTGTCTCATCATCATTAAGAGGTTCTTTGTTTAGTTTCTCTTTTGAAAAATAGATCTCCATGTCTTCCCTTTGAGAAGAGAGCTCTTTTTGAAGTGGGGGTCTTGCCTCTAGCAAGGTATTCTGCAATTTTTTAACCCCCTCAATAGTTTTCTGAAATGGGGTTGGATTTATAGATCCTTCCAACTCATGCAAAGGTTTTGTTTGTTTATGCTTGACTAGCTCAACCAAGGAAGTTTTAGAATGCTTTTCATTAAATATGTTTACTAACCTCCTAGTGAACCTTTCATAAGTAGGTATATTTGCATCTTTTAATGAAGAAGATTCATAAATCCACTAGGCATAAGCCTTACCTTCAAGGTGCAGCGCTGCTACTCTAATGGCCTCATCTTCTCAAACCTGGTGTTGCTACAAATAGGTGTCTAGCTCCTCCACCCAAGCCCTAGCTAAAAATTTAAATGATCCATCAAAAGTAGATAGAAATAATCTACCCACATCATGTTGCTTTCACCTTGTGCTTCTATCATGTTGAGAATGCAACAAGATGATGATCTTAGTGGAAAGAAGTTGCCTTCACTAAGTGGGCCCGCAGGCTATTTTTGGCGCAAAGTCTATTTTTAGACTATGTCTATTTTTAGACATATGGATCATGCTCTATGAGTTATAGGATGCTATTTGTGGATGGTTGGTCAAGTCGGAAAAAATATATGGACTTATTTTTTTAGACATACTGGGCAGAATATATTTTTAGATTGCCAGTCTAAAAATAGATATGTCGAATATTATTAGCTCTTAATAATATTTGGACTCTAAACATTATCATATCCTCTTGGAGCACTTCAGTTAAGTGCACAGATGTGGCACATGCAGCTGACAGAAGGAATTACGCTATTCCTGAGGGTTTAGTGAAGCTATTGCATGGAGACTTCAGTTAGAACTCAGGTGACAGAGTTTGGTGGAGTTGATTGAGGAGTTAATGGAGTTGTGTTCAGTTTAACTCAGTTAAACATAGTTGAGCTAGTTGTATCTATTCTAACTGATTGATACACTAGTGAGAGTGGTGTGAATTAATTATTAATTAATTCACTAATTATAAACTCATAAATCAACTAAAGAATACATCAGTTAACTTCAGTGCATGGACAGTTTCAGTGGAGACCAGTGGAGAGGTAGGTGAAAGAGCAAGTGTGACTATCAATTGTGACTATACTGGTGCATGAGTTTGCACCACACATTGATGGAGATGCCAATGAGGATTGCGCAGTGCATACCAAGTGGATTCGAACTCAGATTGGGCCATTATTCATCTTGGATTGCGCAGTAGAGGCAGGCTAACAGGTGGAGCAGATTGGAGCATGTGTTTTGTTAGATCTGAGCTTGTGTAGTGTGTAACAATTGGAGATTGTACTGAGAGCTTGTGAGGAGTTTGTACAATTATTGTTACATGATCTCTATCATTATAATATATATATAGTTGGGGGTTTTCAACTTTAAGCTTTCCCATAAATACTATGTTTATATGTGTGATTGTTTATGGTTTTAATGTGCGCATGCGATTGTTTATATTTCCGCAATTAATGATCAATGGTAGAAGAGGTTATGTATTATGCATGAAGCTCAAATAGTGTGTGATCAGGATAATCTCGGTGAATAATTTAACAGTTATTCAAATTTATACATGGTATCAGAGCGATATTGATCATTGGAGCAATTGCAAAACATTAAAGCGGTTGAGTTTTGTGCTGGTGGAATTCGAATTTGCAGCAGTGTTTTCTTGGTGTCGAAGTTGAGATGTCTTTCAACGGATTGCGATTGGAGTATGCCCTTGAGGGCAGCTCGAATTATATTGCATGGAAGGACAGGATGGAGGCGGTGCTGGATGACAATGGGTTGAAGGAGTTCATAGATGCATAAATTCCAAAACCTACTTCTAGTGATGCTGTCGTACTTGACGCATGGCAAAAGAAGACAGCAAAGTGTCGAAGGATTCTGTTGGAAGGTGTGAAGGATCACATAGTGTCCAGCCTTCATGGTAAGGCTTCTCCATTCTTGATGTGGAAAGCTTTGACAGATTTATTCCAAAGCAAGAGCGACCAGAGGAAGTTGGCGCTCAAGGACAAACTCAAGAACATAAAGATGGAGAAAGGCGACAGTATGCCCAAGTACCTCACGAAGTTCATCCAATGCAGGGATGAGCTGGGAAGTGTGGGGGTGACTGTTGATGATGAGGACTTGGTGAGCTTGGCTCTCCTTGGGCTTCCGAAGAGTTGGCATTCCTATCAGGACTCTGTCAATGGTCGAGAGAAATTGCCAGGATGGGAGCGACTTTGGTCGGATCTTGTGCAAGAGGAGATAAGGCGAAGTACTAGGGACGGATCTTCATCAAAGAACTCTGATGAAGAGAATTGCGCTTTGGCTACCAAAGAAAAGAAGGGGAAGAGCAAGAAAGATTCTCATTCTGGTGCAAAAGGCAAGAAGCAGGACATGTCCAAGGTGAAGTGCTTTCACTATCACCAACACGGACATTATGCCACAAATTGTCCGCAGAAGAAGAAAAATAAGCAGGCTGCTGGATCTACAGCTGGAGAGGCCTTAGCCTCACAGTTTGAGCTGGAATTTTCACTGATCGCATGCTTGGTCTCAAGTGTGATGGGTTCAGTGTGGTTTCTGGATAGTGGTGCATCTTTTCACATGACAGGAGATCGAGATTTGTTTATTGATCTGGATGAGAAATATCTTGGAGTGCACATCGAGATGGGTGATGATGGTAGATACAGTGCGACCAGTATCGGTACCATTTCCTTTGAGAGGGAGTCTGGTAAACCCTTCGTATTGAAGGAAGTGATGCATTTTTCAGGATTGAAGAAGAATCTTATCTCTGTGGCGATTTTAGAAGACAAGGGATATGATGTTGTCTTTAGCGAGGGAAAGGCTTTCCTACGCAGTAAGGCAACTGGTGAGACCCGGAGGATAGGGGTTCAAGTTAATAACCTTTATCAATTGCAGGTAGATGGCTGCGCAGCAATGGCGGGCAAGGCAGAAGGAGTGGTGAGCCGGGATGATGGCGAGTTGTGGCACCAGAGATTGGGCCACCTTCACCATGGAGCTTTGAAGATACTGCAGCAGATTTCTACTGGGCTTCCTAAGGGTACTCTTGCGTAGTCAGATCAGTGCAAGGGATGTACCTTGGGAAAATTTGTGAAAGCCACCTTTCACGAGAAGGATAGTCGTGCCACGATGATCCTTGAGAGAATTCACACATACATGTGTGGACCTTTCTCAGTAACTTCGACAACAAAGCACAGGTATTATGTGATATTTTTTGATGATTTTTCTCATAAGTGCTGGATCTTCTTCATGCAGAAGAAGAGCGAGACATACTCAAATTTCTGTGAGTTCAAGGCACTGGTTGAGAAATAATCAGGGAAGTAGGTGAAGGCTCTTAGGAGCGAAAATGGTGGTGAATTCATCTCTGGTGAATTCAAGGACTTTTTCAGCACAGAAGGAATTTGAAGAGAGCTCATAGCACCTCATAACCCACAGTAGAACGGGGTTGCTGAGCGGAAGAACAGAACGATCATGGGTGTTGCATGGGTGATGTTGCATGATCAAGGCCTACCCATACACTTGTGGGTGGAGGCATGAAATACTGCAGTATATGTGCAGAACCGTTGTCCTCACAGGATACTTGGCATGAGTACACCCAAGGAGGAATTTTCTAGTAAGAAGCCTGATATTTCCCATTTGAGGATTTTTGGTTCACCTATTTACATTCATGTGACGAAAGATGCCAGGAAGAAGCTGGAGCCGACCGCAGAGGTTGGGATATTTGTGGGGTACACTGATATGCCCCACAATTATTGTGTGTATTTTCCAAACAGTCGCAAGAATGTTGTGTGACGAGATATAAAATTTCAGGAGGAGAAAGCCATGAAGTGTTCGCTTGAGAGGGAGCCACACTTGCATGCAGAGGAGGAGCTATTAGTTCCTAAGGATGAGTCTCAGGATGTGGATCAGCCACAAGATGAGGTTCATGGAGTGGAAGAGACTTCATGCAGCGCCAACCATCAGAGGGTGGAAGCGCACTGCAGAAGCTAAGCGACTAGCTCAAGATGCAGAGAAGGTTGTAGGAGCACCTACAGCACAGCGCAGGCAGAGACAGTCACCTGATCGGTACACTAGATACATGGCTCTTGTGAGCAAGTGTATCGTGACAGAGCCATCCTCTTTTGATGAAGCTGTGGAGGATCCCGCATGGGTAGATGCCATGGTGGAAGAGTATGATTCGATTGTCAGAAATAGTGCATGGGAGATTGTCCCAAGGCCGGAAGGGAAATCAGTGGTGGGTTCGAGATGAATCTACAAATTGAAGCAGGCAACTGATGGGAGTGTGGAGAAGTACAAGGCAAGATTTTTTTCCCTAGGCTTTTCACAGATTGAGGGGATCGATTATGAGGATACCTTTGCACCTGTCGCAAGGTATTCTTCCATATGGACGATCCTAGCTCTCTCAGCGCAGATGGGGTGGCACATTCAATAGATGGATTTGAAGACTGCGTTCCTCAACAGAGTCATTGAGGAGGAGTGTACATAGAGCAGCCCGAAGGTTTCAAGATCTTCAACATCGAGTTGCATGTGTGCAGGCTCAAGAGAGAGTTGTATGGGTTGAAACAAACACCTCGTGCTTGGTACACACAGATAGACAGTTATTTCACCGGACTTGGATTCTCCAAGAGTGAGGCGGATCCTAACCTATACCAGATTGTGGTGGAGGGTAAGTTTCTGATCATTGTACTTTATGTAGATGATTTGATTTTGATAGGTGATGAGCTATTGATACTCTCATGCAAGGAGGATCTTGCAAAAGAGTTTGACATGAAGGACTTGGGCCTCCTTCATTATTTCCTGGGATTGGAAATTTGGTAGCGCAGTGATGGACTGTTTGTTTCTCAGGGTAAGTATGCCCAGGAGATACTAGAGAAGTTCAACATGCATGGCTGCAAGCCTATTGATACTCCTCTTCCTGGTGGTTGGAGGAAGGAGGATGCTACTTTGGCAGAGGTAGTGGATGCCACTATTTATCGACAGTTGGTGGTGTTGCTTATGTATCTGGTCAATACATGACCCAATATATGCTATGTTGTTAACCAACTTTCAAAAGCTATGGTTAAGCCAACCAAGCTCTTCTGGAAGGCAGGCAAGAATGTATTGAGATATCTCAGAGGCACATTGGGATATGGATTGTGGTATAGACAGTCAGATGAGGTGAGGCTATGTGGCTTCACGGATGCAGATTGGGCAGGGAGCTGAATGGACAGAAAGAGCACATCTGGAGGGATTTTCAGTATTGGTTCGACAGTAGTTTCTTGGTATAGCAGGAAGTAGAGATCCTTGGCACTCATTTTAACAGAGGCTGAGTATATGGCAGCGAGTTTGGCTGCATGTAAGGCTATATGGATGAGGAAGATCCTGGTCGGGTTGCTCAGTTCACACTTGGATCCTATTGTGATTTATTGTGATAATCAGAGTTGCATCAAACTCTCAGTTAATCAAGTATTTCATTATAGATCTAAACACATTGACATCCAGTATCATCATATCAGAGATTGTGTGCAGCGGAAGATCATGTTACTTTCATACATTCCTATGGAGGATCAGGATGCTAATATCTTGACGAAGGCGCTCACCAGGAGCAAATTCGAATACCACAGAGGCAGGATAGGGGTTGCAGATAATCCATATCTTGTTGAGAGGGAGTGTTGAGAATGCAACAAGATGATGATCTTAGTGGAAAGAAGTCGCCTTCACTAAGTGGGCCTGCAGGCTATTTTTGGCGCAAAGTCTATTTTTAGACTATGTATATTTTTAGACATATGGATCATGTTATATGAGTTGTAGGATCCTATTTGTGGATGGTTGGTCAAGTCGGAAAAAATAGATGGACTTATATTTTTAGACATACTGGGCGGAATCTATTTTTAGATTGCCAGTCTAAAAATAGATATGTCGAATATTATTAGCTCTTAATAATATTTGGACTCCAAACATTATCTTATCCTCTTGGAGCACTTCAGTTAAGTGCACAGATGTGGCACATGCAGCTGACAGAAGGAATTACGCTATTCCTGAGGGTTTAGTGAAGTTATTTCATGGAGACTTCAGTTAGAACTCAAGTGACAGAGTTTGGTGGAGTTGATTGAGGATTTAATGAAGTTGTGTTCAGTTTAACTCAGTTAAACATAGTTGAGCTAGTTGTATCTAGTCTAACTGATTGATACACTAGTGAGAGTAGTGTGAATTAATTATTATTTAATTCACTAATTATAAACTCATAAATCAACTAAAGAATACATCAGTTAACTTCAGTGCATGGACAGTTTCAGTGGAGACCAATGAAGAGGTAGGTGAAAGAGCAAGTGTGACTATCAGTTGTGACCATACTGGTGCATGAGTTTGCACCACACATTGATGGAGATGCCAATGAGGATTGCAAAGTGCATACCAGGTGGATTCGAACTCATGTTGGGCCATTATTCATCTTGGATTTCGCAGTAGAGGCAGGCTAACAGGTGGAGTAGATTGGAGCATGTGTTTTGCTAGAGCTGAGCTTGTGTAGTGTGTAACAATTGGAGATTGTACTAAGAGCTTGTGAGGAGTTTGTACAATGATTGTTACATGATCTCTAGCATTATAATATACATATAGTTGGGGGTTTTTAGCTTTAATATTTCCCACAAATACTGTGTTTATATGTGTGATTGTTTATGGTTTTAATGTGCGCATGCGATTGTTTATGTTTCCGTAATTAATGATCAATAGTAGAAGAGGTTATGTATTATGCATGAAGCTCAAATAGTGTGTGATCAGGATAATCTCGGTGAATAATTTAATAGTTATTCAATTTTCTACATATCATGGTTGATATGTCTTCTATCCTCCTCGATCTTGAAAAACCCTTGGAAGTTTAGATGATCTCTAAATATCTCAGTTTGAGATTCATACTCTTGAAGATAGTCACCAAGAGTCTCCCCCTTTGGTACATATCCTTCCTCCATATCTCTTGCTATGACCCTAGGCATGGTACCATGTTGTAGATATGATGGTGTAGCTGAATGCTCACACCCATAATGTGAAAATTTGGAGCTTTCTTCATGTACAAGCCCTCTTGGAGAATCTCTATAGCTCTCCATTCTCATCTCTTTGATGTCTCTGCTAATGCCTTGCATGGTTTGAAGAAGAAGTTTTGAGAACTACTTCCCTCCTGAAAATGAGGTTTTGCCTTCATCTCCTCTATATATCTTCTCCTTCCTATGAGAAGCCTCCTTAGATGACATAATGGCTGAAGTAAACAAGATGAGCCAAGACTATGCTCTAATACCACTGTAATATCCCAAATGGAAAAAGCAGGAATAGAGTGCATAAAAATGGAAATAGCAGTGAATAAAATAGATCAAAGCATGAGACAACAGTAAATCCATTCCATTATGAATATAATAGCAAAATAGGTACAATATCTTGAGGAAGAGATCACTCAAGTTGGGCAAACAAGCCTCCCATGAAAGCATACACCTAGATCTAAAATGTTGTTAATACATGAAATATAGGAATGCAGAAAATTGTGTTGTCTAAGAGAGAATAGAAGTTAAAAGGTAGAAAATATATTGCTACTAATATAATGCTCCAAAAATGCTAAGGCTAGAGATCCATGCTCCAAAACATAATTCCAGGACAACCCAGAAAAGGTTTCCGGAAACACACACTATACAAAATATAGCAGATTTGGCCCTTGGGCTGAATAATCTCTGCAATTGAATCACTGATGGGAGATGGCTGATATAATATACAGTATGGTTGAACCTCCTCCAACAGATCTCCTAGATGAAGGGTTGATCCCCACATAGGAAACCTAAGCACTCCAAATAGGGCAATAAACCCACTACTGCAGCTGCTCTCCAAAATAACACAGTCCTTGCATGAAACTACATTGTAGCTAATGAATGCTACTTGGCCTGGTGCCAATATGTGTAATGAATCCCTGAGAACTTCCTCACAAGCTTCCGGATGAAAGGATGATCCCTCCAATGGAAAGCTATCTCAAAAAATGGAGATTTATCTCCTCCACTGCTACACCCCTGCAACACAACCCAACTCTAAACAGAACTTTGTTGTACATGAGATTGAAGCTTCTCCAAATGCCTAAATTTGGAAGCATAGTGCAAAATCCTCCAAAAGCTTCTCAATGGAGGAAGTGAGATTCCCGATCAGGAACACCCTGTGCTAAACAACACATGAAATCTTAGCTAAACAGCTGAAGAAAGCTATATGTCTAAACAGAACATAGATCAAAATATCAAAGCATCAAGATAATGAATATGGTTTCTATCCTCTTCCTTTTATAAGATATGAGCTTCCAAACCCTAAGCTATTAATGACACTGCTTCCATGCAATGTGTCTCCATCTAAAACTATGTTGTCCCTCCATTAATGTCCACTCCTCCATGACAACATTGTTTATTTGGTCAAAGTTGTCTTAGTCCACATGTTCTAGCCCCTGTTCACACATTAGGGTGCTTTATTGAGCTGGAAAGATGATCCACTTTCACATGAGAAGTGGTTTCATTCTTCATAAAGAGATTTATGGGTCTCCATACCCACTTATTCACCTATCTAAGTGACAAAACAAAACTTTAATATTCCAATTAGCTATAAGCTAATTTAGAAATATTACACAGTGTTATTGTGATGAAAATGGAATAAAAAGGAAATTCTCAACAGCTGGAACACCGCAGAAAAATGGAGTTACTGAAAGAAAAAACATAACATATGTTAACACTGGAAAATCGTAAAGTAGAAGATTGCATTAATTAATGTCAAGCCTAAGGATTTACAGGGAAGGAACACATTATGGAATCAAGAAAGTATTTAAAATCTCTAAGGTTTTGAGAAAATAAGATTTGAACTAGTCATAAATGCTAGATCGCACGCTTAATCCTTCGAGAAGAGCGCCTTCTACATGCCTTTTTTCCCGATAAGTGCGCATCCCTGGAAATGGAAAAATGTCACTTTCTAGGACCACACCAAGCAAAGGATAGTTACTCCTTATATGAAGCCGCCTAAGGATAGCCACCAGCGCCTCCTTAGACACTATGTGAGCACACAAAGGAATATTTGAGCACACAATGGAATCATACCTCTCCCTTGGGTCACCATCCATCATATACCAAGGGAGGGAAGGAGGATTTGAAACTCCCCTACATAAAGCCAACAAGAGATGAAGAAAGGGTGATCACATTTTTATGCTGGCCAAAGTTTCCCAAGCAACACCAGTAGTGTGTGACCTGAAGTTTGAGCTAAAGAGGACTCGATCGTTGGCCACCCAACAATCCTAGTCCACCATGCCATAGAGAGAGAGGGAGACTGCATCAAAGGTAGAGCTTGGATGGCAACATCCTTGCATCGGGACCTAGAGCCATTACCCTGGTGCCCTTTGGCAAGTGGGTAAAATTTCTTCTCCATTTCAAACCTTTAATAAGAAGAGGCCTTTGAGCCATTGTTGGTATTATTATTGTTTTGACTCTCTTTGATAGCTTCTGTATATTTGTGTTTTAGTTTTAGTTTAAATAGAGCATAATTTAGCATACTGTTTCCACTAAATTTTATGCTTTTGAGCTCCACCACTTTATTCATGTTTCCAATAGTTTAAAGAGTAGACCACACTCTTTAAACTAGTGTGATTTCATACACTCGTGCGACAAATCCACCACAATAGGATTGGTGACTCCACTGTCGTGTTCCAAGTTTATGTGGTTGTGCCATCTTTTGCAGGATACCATTTGTCTATGATGGAGTGGAGCTAACAGCCCTCTGACCCATATTACAGTCCCTAGATTCACTGGAGTGACAGACTGAAGAAGGAAACTCCTAATTTATTTTTACTTGTAGGATTTTTTAGCACAATTTCTTCTCATAGACGCATAGTGCGCGTGTTCCAGACTGACCAATGTGTAGGAAAGTGCACCTGTCAGAGCCTTTTCTGCACAAATTACAGAATGAGATTTGTTTCTCTATATTCTTCATTTTTCTTCTTGTAAGTGTGCTGGGTAGCCCATAATGTATCTGCCAGCACTTGTGTTCATACCCCACAGCTTCTGAGAACTCACTTTTTGTTGCTTTCTATAGGCATAGAGTTAGTTTTCATTTAAGTTGGTTTTTTGCAAAAAATCTCCACATAATTTAATTAGGGGGAATTAACCATTTATTTCCGAACGATTTATGTTTTGCAAATTCTGGTATGCACACTTAGATTAGCTAGTCCAAGTGAGCTAGTTTTATTTTCCAATGTAGAAATTGTTTAGCTTAATTCAATTTTTGCATCTAGGAAATTGCGGGACTAGGTTTGAATCGCCGATTAGAGCAAGTAATCTCTACTACCTTTTCACCCTTAGATGATCCTAGGCAAGCATATGAATGCTCTATTTTTGCGATTCACCATATCCCTTTAGTTAGTCACATAGATTAACTAGGAAGATTTGAAATCAGCCCATTATCCGCACATGTTTTCCATTTTGAGCGAGGAACAAGATAATGTAGTTTAACTAGGGGTTTTTTGTAAAGGATCACTGATATCCAAATGTTTAAACTATGAAATTTTTCACCTTATGTTCAAACACACTCACCCACTAAGAAAAAAAATCCACCTAAAACTAACTTAAACCAACTTACCAAATTCTCCCCATAGGGGCCACAAGAGAATTTATAGATTTGAGTTAGGATCAAGCAGGTAGGCATCCAATAAGCTTCCTTGATCACAATTCATACTGAAACATATAAGTTGTGTATTTAGGGAGCTTCAAAATCCACCTATCAGCCCACGAAAAAGAAAACCTGAGCACGGCAGAGACTCGATTCAGAGGGGGTTATGCTTAGGCACAGTGCATGTGGCATCAGTTGGGGCTACCTAACCCCGCTGATACTCGGTACTGTTAGCTGAATACCAAGAAGCCCAAGAATTGAATGCTCACATGGGGCGATGGTTCTTAGTGGCCAAAAATAGGGCATCCTTTACCCTATAGGGCACGGTGCAGGCAAGCCCCAGACCCTCTACCCTTACCTTGGTAGATTCTCTTCGACTGACTGGGGGCGTCGCTAGCTCTTACGGGACGTTGTTCCAACACTCGAAAGAAATATTCTCAAGGCCCAGTTACTTTTGAGTGTGTGAGAACGCATAGGTCTTCTAGGATTTAGAGTCTCATGCACAAAACAAACAAAAACCATATTTTTGCTTGATTGATCACATAGATTAAAGTTAAAGGGAAAATCATTTTATTTTTTCTTTGTTTTATGTATGTGGTCATAATTTTTCTTTGACCTAGACTCTTTCCCCTCAAAGTTTTCCAAAACCTAACATGGTCGACACCCAAACGGTCCCAACGTAACCTCGTCAATCCAGGCATCTTTTGGACCTCCCCCCATTACAGGGAGGGGTTCTAGGTCTTTTGCCATTTAGGCGTAAAAGACGGAACACTGCCACCATCATTGGTTCATCCTTTATTGGAGCAACCATAGTTTGGAACCCTAGTCAGTCTCCCAATGCCACACCACACACCACTCCCCCCTTGACTCCTAGGAGGCAGAGGATCGCGTCCCATTCAGGAAGCCAGCTGAACACACATCAGGGTACGTCACAGACTAACCCTCATTTTGTAATATTCCAAAACTGGAATTTTATACAATAATAAGAACACCTTAAGGTATTACAAGGTTGGATAAAAGAAATTAATCAACTCATTTAGTTTGTTTGAACACATAGCCATCATAATAACAATCACAACAACAAACTATGCCTTTATACAATTCAGCAAGTGGGGAAAAGCAGTTATTTTTGCCTCAAAAACGTTATTTTCTGAATATTGAGTTATAACAGTGGAAAATAATAGTTGTGTACCTTATAATGGACAATATAGGACATGCATACAAACTATTTTCAGAAACAAATGCCTTTAGCCTAGTTAAACAAGCCTCCCATGCTTAAGACAGCTAAAAATTGCCAAAACCCAAAGACTACAAAATGCCGAAGTTGATGCATAAGAGAATGCACAGTACAAATAGAGGTTAAATAATAAAATTGAGAAATATATCTTATATTCTTATTATAATACTCAATTAGGTATAAAAACAGATATCTAATCTCTTTTATATAGATTCAAGAAGACCCGGCAAGGGTTTCTTGACAGAAAAGATATACAAGAGAAAGTTGCTGCAAATCTGTGGCTGAATAATGCTGTATAGCTGAATATTTGCATAATATGGCTTACACATGCAAATAAATTTCTGTAGATGCTTCCTCTAGCTTTCCCAAAGAAAGGTTGATCCTCCTCTTGGGAAACTAGCTCCTCAAAATGGGGTTTTGACCCCTCCCACTGCACACCTTAAGAAATAATGCAGTTTTATGAAGGGAATGCATTTTTGCTAAAGGTAAGTGCTTGTCCCATCACCTGATAGTGTAAAATTCAGATCATAAGTCTCCTCTTATATTTCTCAAGCAAGATATCCAAGAAAGAGTAGGGAATCCCCACCCGGGAAAACCCTTGCACTAAGCAGTGCAGCAACTTAGCTAAACATCCAAGTATGCAAGAAGTCTAAGCAGACCACATAAAAATATAATCTCCAATATTTCCATATGCTTTCCATCTCCTTCATTATATAATTGATGAGCTTCCTCACCAAGGGTCCCACCCACTATGAGGTTGCTTCCATGCAAAGGCTCCTCCACAAAAACTGTGATGTCCATCAAGATGGTGTAATGTATCTAGACAGCTTTTTTGACTTGGTCAACCTTGACTGATTCTTCATACCCTGTCCCTTTACACACTCAATGTGCCTTCATTTTATCTAGCTGGATTGATCTCTATTCACATTGAGCTAACTTTATTTAGAATCACTTCTTTGAGAATAAATCATGTTGACTTGGTCAAATTGACCTTGTCCAAATAGTTTAGACCTTGTTCACACATGTGGATGCTTGAATTGGTTATTTCATGATCCCCTTTCACATTAAGAAGGATTTTTATTCATACTTGAGCGGATTAGTAGCCTCCTTGCTCAATTATTCATGCATCTAGATTTCAAAAGAAAAATTAATATTCCCATTAGCTGAAGCTAAATTAGGAATATTACAGTCTCCCCCTCCCAAATGTTTCTTGTCCACAAGCAATTGTAAGGGTGCTGCAAAATCTCCCCTCTTCCTCTTGTGGCCCTCTCATCCCACAGTCTCCTCCATTGCTTCAGAATTTTTGCAAAAATTCCATCTCCCAATGGCTCTTCCCAAGTGTGCAAGTTGGCCTTTGGTGAATAAACCCAATGGCTCTCATCATGAAAGGATGGAAGGTTGTTATGGAAACCTTCTTGTTGATCCATGGCCTTCTCAAGATAGAAGTGATGACAATCATGGGGAATTTCATCATCAATGGAGGCCTCTCTCCTCCATGCTATCATCCAAATAAAATGAATCACCTTCCAGCTTAGTAATTCACAGAAAAGCTCCTCCCAATTGCTCATGAGAGGCATGCCCCAAGTGCTCCAACCAAACATATGGTACACATCATAAAGAAACAAGTGGTATGCAATGGTGGTCATATAGTTTCTCATGCTCCCCTTGGAACATGTAGTGCAGAAAAAGTAGGGACTCTCTCCCCCCAAAGACACACCAACAAATGCATCTCTCCTCCAACCATTTTCCCAACAAAAATCAGAACATCTTCAGCATGTTGGATCATAAGTAAGATCATGCTAGCTTCCATATACAATAAGGGAGAAGGACAATGGTCCCTCATGTGCAACCAGCGCAATTTTCCTCCTAACTGCCATAGAATATGATATGACAAGCGTTCTCCCCAACACTTGTTTTCTGCCCCATCCTTCTTGCATGCTTGGAGAAGGTGTATGATGGTTGGTGATGAATCACACCATCACGAGTACATCATCTCTCCAAGATATCCTAAAGAATGGCCAACATCACCATTGTTCACGGCCCAAAGTGGCTAATGAAGCCCATCAGAAAAAGTGCCCCCTCTTGGAGCCAAGACTTGCACATGAGTGTTAATAAAATACAAGTATATAATAAATACATCATGAGATTCAGAAATACAATGTTTGTCATACACTTGTTTAAAATCAACAAGGTAGCTCATGGATGAGCTCCCTCTCACACTAAATGAATAAAGAGGTGATAATGGTAACTCTTCCCAAGAGCTATGTTCCTCCTCAACCAGAAAATGATTCATGCACTTACTCATATGAGAGTGCATCTCCTCCTTCAAATTTTCCCACATGAATCCATCTAAGATAATATGATATGTTTTAATGAAGCTAGTGGGATTTGAAAGCAAGACCTCATAAGTTGTGTTAAGTAGTTTATTCTTGAGTTTGGAATATTTAGTTAAGTAGATCTGATCATGAACATAAATGATCCCATCAACTAATTTATACTTCCAATCCTTTGCTTTCCCATCAATAACCTTACATGTGAATAGGTCCTTAGAATATTACATCAAGAGTTGGGACTCCCAATAAGGATCTAGGCTTCCCAATATTGACAACGTTGTAGAAATATGAAATGATGCATTTGTCATATGATGGCTCTCCTCCTTGACATGCTTGATGTCAAAGTCACATGTTGGAGTATTCCCAAATTTATTTTGTTTCCTTTCTTGCAGCTGATCTTGCTCAAGAAAAGATTGAAGTTTATGAAAGTCACCCTCTCCTTGAAAGGTTCTCTTTCTCAAAAACTTTCATAATTTTTCTCCTGCATACAAAAATGAAATTAATTTTTTGTTATGTTCAGAAATATTCATTATATATTGGAGGATCCTTTGCTACCCCAAAGATATGGAGTAGAATTTTGATACTATGCTCATATCAGCACAAATTTATGAATCTATTCCCTCCAATGCAAATAGATGAAATGGAAGAAAGCAAGGTCAATTCAGAAATTCGCCTAGCCTTCCATCAATGATTTTCAACACTGTAGTGGCTCCTTCCAAGGTTCCCTCTTTAAAAAAATATGTTGTTGTTTCATATAGTTGAGAGAACACTTTAGTTTCCCTCCAATCAGGAGGTCTTCCTGCTGAAATGCCTCCTTGCAAAGAGGCATCAAGGCATAAAGTAGGGTGTGAATGTAGGTGAACAGATTTACCCCTACCTTTGTTGCATAGGTCCTCTCGCCTTATTTTTTCTTTCAAACTTTGAAATAGAGAAGGGTACATGCTCTTCATCTTGTGATGCCATTCCTCCTCTTTTCCTCCTCCTATCTTCAAGATCTCATCATTTGGAAATGAAGGTACATGTTGCTCATGTGTTATTCCAAGAGCTCTATGTGTGAGACCTTTTGGAACTCCTTGCAAGAGTGCAAGAGTTTATTTCTTTGGAGCAAGTGCTACATTCTCTTCTTCATGAGGTGCTTGAGGTTCCCTTGTTATGACTGCATTATCTTCTCCTGCCTCCCCTTTCTCTTCTTCACTAGTTGAAGTTTCCTTACCTTCAACAAGAGACCTTAGATCTTGGTCCTATTTTGAAGAAGGAATATTCATGTCTTCATTTTGAGAAGGAAGCCCTTCATCCAAAGGAGATCTTGCCCTTGGAAAAGCATCAAACAAGCTCAGCCCCTCTTCATTGGTTTTCAGAAATGGAGTTCGATTTATAGACCCTCCCAACTCATGCAAAAGTTTTGTTTGATGTGGTTTGATAGTTGCAATAGAAGATGTTTCACATGAAATATCATCAAACCTCTCTACTAATATTTTAATGAACCTTGCATAAGTATATGTATTTTCATTCTTTAAGGAAAATTATTCAAACAACCACCAAGCATAGGCCTTACCCTCAAACTGTAGTGTCGCTACTTTGATGGCTTCAAATTATGAAACTTGATGTTGCTGCACAAAGGTGTCTAGCTCCTTCACCCAAGCCCTAGCTGGACATAGAGGTGATCCATCAAAAGTGGATAGAAAGAATCTGCCCTCACCCTACTTCTTTCTCCTTATGCTCCTTTCCTTCATTTGGAAAAATCGTTGGAAATTCAAGTGATCTTTGAACTCCTCGGATTGATCTTCGTATTCCTGCAAATAATCACCAAGAGTATCTCTCCTTGGCACATCTCCTTTCTTCATCTTCATGAAGAAATTGCTGATGGAACGTGGTAGATATGATGATATGGCTGAGTGCTCATATCCATAAGACGAGGATTTAGAATATTCCTCTTGTATAGATCTTACTGAGGGATTTTCAGATTTCTCCCTCCTCATTTCTTTGATGCCCTTGCTTCCACCCTGCAGATTTGGAAAAAGAAGTTTTGAGAACCTCCTTTCTCTAGACAAAAAGGGTTTGCTCTGATTTCTTCTGAAAATCTCCTCCTCCCCATGAGAAGACTCCATGATGCTTGAAGCTCACAGGCTAAGCTAAGATTGTTGCTTTGATACCACTGTAATATTCCAAAACTAGAATTTTCTACAACAATAAGAATACCTTAAGGTATTCCAAGGTTGGAGAACAGAAAGTAATAAAATCATGTAGTGTGTTTGAACACATAGCGATCATAATAAAAATCACAGCAAAAAACTATGCCTTTATACAATTCACCAAGTGGGGAAAATCAGTTATTTTTGCCTCAAAAATGTTATTTTCTAAATATTGAGTTATAACAGTGGAAAATAACGATTTTTTTCCTTAGAATGGAAAATATAGGACATGCATGCAAAATATTTTCAGAAACAAATTCCTTTAGCCTAGTTAAACAGGCCTCCCATGCTCAAGACAACTAAAATTTGTCAAAACCCCAAGACTACAAAATGTCGGAGCTGCTGCATAAGAGACTGCGCAGTCTAAATAGAGGTTAACTCAAAAAATAGAGAAATATATCTGATATTCTTATTATAATACTCAATGAGGCATAAAAACAGAGATCTAATCTCTTTTATACATATCCAAGAAGACTCGGCAAGGGTTTCTTGACAAAAAAGATATACAAGAGAAATTTGTTGAAAATATGTGGCTGAATAACGCTGTATGGCTGAATCTCTACATAATATGGCTAAAAATTCAAATAAATGGCTGTATATGCTTCCTCTAGCTTTCCCAAAGAAAGACTGATCCTCCTCTTGGGAAACTGGCTCCTCAAAATGGGGTTTTGACCCCTCCCACTGCACACCTTAAGAAATAATGTAGTTTTCTGAAGAAACTGCATTTTTGCTGAAGGTAAGTGCTTGGTCCATCACCTGATAGTGGAAAATTCAGATCAGAAGTCTCCTCTTAGATTTCTCAAGCAAGATCTCCAAGAAAGAGTAGGGAATCCCCACCCGGGAAAACCCTTGCACTAAGCAGTGCAACAACTTAGCTAAACAGCCAAGTATGCAGGAAGTATAAGTAGACCACATAAAAATATAATATCCAATATGTCCATATGATTTCCATATCCTTCATTATATAATTGATGAGCTTCCTCACCAAGGGTCCCACCCACTATGAGGTTTCTTCCATGCAAAGGCTGATCCACAAAAACTGTGTTGTCCATCAAGATAGTGCAATGTATCTAGATAGTTTTTTTGACTTGGTCAACCTTGACTAATTCTTCATGCCCTGTCCCTTTTCACACTCAAGATGCCTTCATTTTATGTAGCTGGATTGATCTCTATTCACATTGAGCTGGCTTTATTTAGAATCCACTTCTTTTAGAATAAATCATGTTGACTTGGTAAACTTGACCTTTTCCACATATTTTAGACCTTGTTCACACATGTGGATGCTTGAATTGGTTATTTCATGATCCCCTTTCACATTAGGAATGATTTTTATTCATACTTGTGAAAATTAGGAGCCTCCTTGCTCAATTATTCATGCACCTAGATTCCAAAAGAAAAATTAATATTCCTATTAGCTAAAGCTAAATTAGGAATATTACACATTCTAACCAAAACTTCGTGTCTTCACACATTGCCATGGTGTCAACCTCCTAGTCAGCCTTCCTAGCTGCGTTGAATCTACCTGATTTAACTAAGCTCACAAATGACCCCATTGCACATGATCCTTCATGGCCTCCCATGCCCACGAAGCTCACTTCAGATATACCAAAGTTCAAATGCAAGCAAGCGAAAGACCCATGTAATCATATAATGACCTTTCACCTGTGGTGCTCATCGAATAGTATCATCAACAACACTATTCGATTGAGGCTATTTCAATGCACTCTTACGAGAGTGGCTACAAAATGGTACGTGGAGCAACCTCCTGCTTCACATGGAACCTTTAGCGCCCTCGCTACCGCATTCCTCACTTATTTTCAGATACCCATTCACCATGATTCGGGAATGGAGTTACTGAATCATTTTAGACAAACCCCCGCCATCCATATATTTGACCATATTCATGAGTGGAGGTCGCGTCGCAGTTTATACAAAGCTAAACTTGATGATCAGGTCCTCTTATATTTATTCTTGAAAACTCTGAGTGGAGATTTCAAAGGATGTGGCGTAGCAATACCCCACATCTGAAGAGGACACAATCAGTAAAGTCCAGAAGCTTGAACTAATTTATACGCAATCAGAATACATTTACAATATCCTGCCTAATGCCCCGCACCTGCAAACTTATCAAGAATTGCAAGGTGCGTCAAACTCTGTAGACTGACTAATTGGGTCAATGACCCAAGGGTACCTAGGTAGCAGTAGTTCCAATCCCAGTTATACATAGAACATGTCTCAACCCAGATTTCAAAGTAATCACATGCCTCAATAATATTTTACTAATAGGGCACAAGAATATTACTAAGGGGACCCAGTATGCAGGAAGAAACATTGAAGGAAGAGCTCCCCCCCAATGGCCAAGTGCAAACAAAGGACAACGTTATGCTCAGTCCCAAGCACACAACACACCTACACAAACCAATGCACAACTAAACTTTGTGCAGCCGTCCTAGAATCAACCACACCAGTATAACTAAGAGAACTGCCCTCCTAACGTGGTTAAGAAAAAATCAAAAAACAAGCCCAAAGGGAACCCTGGATAGGGGGGAAACAACCAACAACATCCACTACCATCCCAGGCTAGAGGCAACTCTAGCAGGAATCAAAACCAGGAGCCAAGCAATGGCCAATGGCAAGGAAAAAGGCCACCTCTACGAACAAACCATTCTTGTTCAATTTGTGGTGAGTACGGGCACTATACTCACCAATGTCCTGATCTACCTGAGCTAAAAAAGCTTCAAAGTAACCGAGAACAAGGAGGATATTCCCAGAAACTCACTATTATGCAAGAACCTTTCCCCCACCAAGGGATGGTCAGCACTCTGTAGCAAAACCCAGATGATTCCGGGAAAAACAGCCATGAAATTTACATGACTAGGCAAGAAATGTTTTTCCAAACAAGGAATCGCAGTTACGACACCCCACTAGACTCCACTACGTTAGGGGCTAGTACTAGTGCATCGACTGCACCTTTGAACATTTGAAAGATGCCTATAGAACCATTTCCAAAGATGGCAAAGGGACCTAATAGGCGAGCAGGTAACTACTCCAAAGTAGCCCATAATTATAGCATCGTGAACGATTTAGCTCAGTCACCCACTACTATGTATGCGTTGGAAGTACTACAGTCATGCCCAAAGCAAAGAAAAGTCCTGATTTTTGCATTAGGCGCTATCAACCCTGCTAATACATGCATGATGGATTTTGATTTAGACAAAGCCACCCCTAGGCTTCGTTCTATGGTCGCATTCCAGATACTAGTATCGGTTCAGAATATCACTATTCACCGATGTGTCATTGATGAGGGTGCATCGACATGTATCATGTCAAAAAATGTTTGGTAGAAGTTGGGTTCTCCCAAACTAAAACCCTAAATCATAACGCTTCGAGCCTACGATGGTTGTCCCTCGACACCCGTCAGCCTCTACCAAAATTTCCCAGTCTGTTTAGCCAGCAAGACGGTCCACATAGACATTGAAGTCTTAGACGCTCACTTCAATTACAATATACTCCTTGGGAAAATTTATATGTATGCCATTTCCGCCATAGCCTCCTCCGTCTTCCGCATTATGATGTTCCCCCACGAGGGTCGCATCATTACTGTAGACCAGCTGACACACAGTGAGAAGCGTCCCCTAACCAACATGGATGTAA
Source organism: Pinus albicaulis (assembly GCA_034641835.2). Lineage (NCBI taxonomy): Eukaryota > Viridiplantae > Streptophyta > Pinopsida > Pinales > Pinaceae > Pinus > Pinus albicaulis. The sequence goes on along the minus strand of CM076581.1, from coordinate 180,803,416 downwards.
TTCTACCCTTTGTAGATACAGCCACAAATGTTCTTTCACAATACCAATAATATGGCCTTGGCCAATTCAAACTGTCATCCGTCCTAGGGTCATTCCTAGGAGATCCTCCCATTATCCCTGAGGCATCACTTGATGCCACACAGGCCCCGGTATGCATGATGTCCACATCAAGCACCGAGGTTAGTCAGGACACGGACTCAATTAGTAACGACATGGAGACATTGGCCATGGCAACCTCTCTAGCCTATCCCACCTCCCAAACCCCTTTCCTCTTCCCTCCAACTGGCTTTGTCTCCCAGCAGGTTTTGGCAACACTGGTGTTACCCAACATATCGTTGGAATTCCCAGTTTGGTACATGGTTCCCCCTTTCGGAATAGGAGCCAACAATGTTACTGCCACAGGGTTAAAGCCCCTCAGCCCCGAGGAGCCCTAACCAATTGAAGAAACGATCAAGACCGCCCCCGCAAACGAAGTTCCCATTGCGAAACCGTTTATCACCACCAAGAAAACCGAAAACAGAGGAAAGAATATGGTGACCCCCACCATTCAAAAGGAATCACTAGTGTGTGCCATATGCGATGTTATAGGCCATCCTACCCACATATGTCTAGAGATGGACAAGTTAAAACCACTCCTTGGCTCTGAAGCAGACGTCTCAATGCCGTGTTCCCGTAAAAAGGAACCTACCACCAAAGGTAAAGGCAAACCGCTACTTACCAATCACACATGCGCTCTCTGTGGCACCTATGGGCACTATACCCACAATTTTCCATATATCTCGCGATATAGAGATACCTTACATGCCATCAAGCGATCCTATCAAGGGGATCCCCCCACCCAGTCTCTGGGAAATGAACCTCATGTCATCCCGTACCTGGAGGAGGAACAACAGTCACCAGAAAGACAACCAGTTGTCCCTCCTCCCCCTAAACCACCATACACAAACCATGGATAGGGGAACCTGGTTGCTTCATCCTCTTGATTTATCAAGTGCATTGATTACTTTGGACGGCTTGGTTAGGTCTTTGACCTAAGGTCACCTAGGCAACAGTAATATGTATTTGGGGAGATCCTAAATGGGGGATAGTAACTGGCAATTCCCCCCCATGATCTCTGTCTGGGGGTAACCACAACTGAAATAAAAACTAGGAGCCAAGTAACAACTCCCAAAGGAAAATTGGTGCTTAGAGTATCTTATCACCATATCGAAAGCAACACTGTGATCAACACTCCATAACAAACAGAGGCGATGCCACACATTCGCACTCCTGAAAAAATAAATTTTCAGAGTCGGCATGTATGCCCTCTCTAATCTTCTTTTTTAAAGCTCATGCCTTTCAATAATATTTGATGAAAATAATATGCTTTCACTTGAGGTAGTTGTTTTGGTAGGAAGAACATGCAAACCATTTACAACACCATCCACTAAAGGGTCTGAAGCAAGTATCAATCTACCCCCAACATGATAGAGTCCCAGAAAAATTTGCATATCCTGACATCATTTCCCTATAAAAAATAAACCATAGGGTCCTCATACTCGACCGCATTTATCATCACCTCACCCTGCACAAGATAAACATCCACGTTGGTTGATAGAGCCTCCCCTCCATGGCGCTCGTCACCCAGAGTAAACCATATATCACATCACAAGTGATGCCATGGCCATACCATTCCAGTCCAAGAAACACCTTGTGCCCATCCATTCATCATGCATAAGGTCAAGTTTACCATTCAAACTCAAACCCCCTTCCTGGACGATCAAGTTGTATAAGAATATTGAAAGCGCACCTCTGCACATCACATTTGGCCCACCATACCTCCATCAACATAATCCCATCTACGACACTTCTTCATCTGCTTCATTAACCCTACACATGAGACCAATCAATGGGACCCGCACCCCCAGCAAAACACCATCCTCACACCCTCAGTGAGTGAACCCTTTCATGTTTTGGGGTACCTGTCTCTGTGTTTTGTACAAACCAAACTTCATTATTTTATTATTTTGGTAAGTGTACAAAGACTGCCAACAATTCCCTTTGCCTCTTCGCCCTCATATGTCATCTTTTCCCCCATGGCAGTAGTCCCTCATTCCCCTTGGTTAGAGTATTTTACCCCCACACATGCACCATCACGACATTCATAGCCAATTCACACCCGCCCTGGAAGTCCTACCAACTCGAGGGATTTCCCCTTCAGAAAGACCTATGACTACCACCAAGCTGCTAAAGTATACTCCAACCTCGGGCCATTGAATCCCCATCATCCATTTTCAGTCACCTCTCACAAACATGCCTATGTTAAACCCATCACATCTAGGTCCCCGACCCCTCAGGTCGGTAACCCATGGTTCAGTTAAGGCTTCCTTTTTTTCGACCTCGACACCTCTTTTCCAAAAAGGAAGCAGTACCTTGGATCACCCCTCCCCATACAAAGGGGTATCCTCAGGTGGCACTATGGGAGACACAATTGTCCACAGATGTCATTGGTCCTCCTGAAATTTGACTACAACAAAAAATTTAATGTCATGATGGTATCGTACCATTCAATCATTTCACTTTGATCAGATCCTTCGAAGACCCGTGCCTCCATAAGCGTCTCTATCAACAATGCTTACACGGGAAGGTCCCAACCAGTACATATGTATTTTACACATATGGGTACCACATTCCACCTACCTTCAAATAAAAAACTCCCCTGAGGGCGTCATCAGTCATCGTCAACAACCGCCAACATCACTACCACAGTAGTGGCACCGACAGCACATGTAACTATCAATTTTGTTTAACTAGCCATAGCATCACGAGCATGGGACATGCCCACCTCGTTGAAATTTCGTATATATGTTGTATATTTTATTTGCTTGTAGGGACCCCTTAGGCCATGGTCATCTAGGAAATAGTGCAAGGTAATGTCAATTCCAAGATTCACACAGGCCTCTCTCTCTCTTTGCGCATGATACAGAAAAGAACTATAATGTATTTCAGCTATACAGTTCTTCTTGACCTCACACATTAGGGGGCAACTGTTAACACTGGAAAATCGAATAGTAGAAGATGGCATTAATTAATGTCAAGCCTAAGGATTTACAAGGTAGGAACACATTATGGAATCAAGAAAGTATTTTAAATTTATAAGGTTTTGAGAAAATCAGATTTGAACTAGTCATAAATGTTGGATTGTGCGCTTAGTCCTTCAATAAGAGCGCCTTTTGTGCACCATTTTGCCCGATAAGCACACATTCATAGAAATGGAAAAATGTTTCTTTTTGGAACCACACCAAGCAAAGGACAGTTACTCCTTATATGAAGCTGCCTAAGGACAGCCACTAGCACCTCCTTAGACACTATGTGAGCACACAAAGGAATATTTGAGCACACAATGGAATCATACCTCTCCCTTGGGTCACCATCCATCATGTACCAAGGGAGGGAAGGAGGATTTGAAACTCCCCTATATAAAGCCACCAACAGATGAAGAAAGGGTGATCACATTGTTATGCTGGCCAAAGTTGCCCAAGCAACACTAGTATTGTGTGACCCAAAGCTGGAGCTAAAGAGGACTCGATTGTTGGCCATCCAACAATCCTAGTCCACCACGCAAGAGAGAGAGAGAGAGAGAGAGGGAGACTGCATCAGAGGCAGAGCTTGGAAGGCAACATCCTTGCATCGAGACCTAGAGTGATTTCCTAGGTGCCCTTTGGCAAGTGGGTAAAATTTCTTCTCCATTTCAAACGTTTAATGAGAAGAGGTCTGTGAGCCGTCGTTGGTATTATTATCGTTTTGACTCTCTTTTATAGCTTCTGTATATTTTTGTTTTAGTTTTAGTTTAACCAGAGCATAATTTAGCATACTGTTTCCACAAATTTTATACTTTTGAGCTCCACCACTTTATTCCTGTTACCAATAGTTTAAAGAGTAGACCACACTCTTTAAACTGGTGTGATTTCGTACACCCGTGTAACAAATCCACCACAACACCATACAAGAAATTTCCAGGAAAATGTTAGATGACTCAAAATTAGATGATAAATTTTGGGTTCAAGCAATCAATATAGATGTATTCATTATAAACAGAGGTTTGCTAAGGAAAAATTGTAACATGACTCCATACGAATTATGGAAAGGAAGATCGGCTAACGTCAAATACTTCAAAATATTTAGAAGAAAATGCTACGTCAAAAGAGAAAATAAAAAATTGGGCAAGTTTGATTCCCATGTCGATGAAGGTTTTTTTGTTGGTTATTCACGCAAAAGGAAGGCTTATATATGCTACAATATGAAGCAAAAACAAATACTGGAAAGCATAAATGTTACTTTTAATGAAGATAGTGTTACAAAGGATGACGATGAGATTGTCCCTCCAAGAAAATTTGAGGGAGAATATGTGAAGGATGAAGAAGAAGCTCCATAACAATACCAATCAAATAAGGAAACAACAGTCAACCAAGAAGAAATAAGAAATGATCAACAGGATGTACAAGAAAATTCTCCAAAAGTTTTAAAATAATGGTGTCAAAAGAATCATCCGTCAAATCAAATCATCAGCAACATAAAGAATTGGAACCATAAAAAGTCAACAACTTCGTTCATCACAATAAGCTCGCCTTTCTTTTTTAGCAACTTTTGAGCCTAGCAATTTTGAGGAAGCCAGTGAAGATGAACACTGGGTAGCAGCTATGAATGAATAAATAGATCAAATTGAGAAGAAAGATACTTGGGAATTCGTTCCATGACTAAAGGATAAAAATATTATTGGAACTAAATGGGTCTTCAGAAAAAATTGAATGAGGATGGACATGTTACCAAGAATAAGCTAAGCTTAGTCTGCAAAGGATATGCACAAGTTGAAGGAATTGATTTTGAAGAAACATTTTCTCTCATTGCCAGAATGGAAGCTATCAAAATGTTTCTCGCTTATGCATGCTCAAGAAAAATCAAGTTCTACCAAATGGATGCTAAGCTAGCCTTTCTAAATGGTGAATTGGAAGAAGAAGTTTACATTGAAAAACCTGAAGGTTTTCTACTCTCTGAAAAGGAAGACTATGTTTGTAGATTAAAGAAGGCATTATAAGGTCTCAAGCAAGCTCCTGGATCTTGGTATGCTCATCTTGATGGATATCTACAGCAACAAGGATTCAAGAAAGGAAGTGTCAACAACAATATCTAGTCAAAGTGGATAAAGATAACATAATAATTATCAAGGTATATGTAGACGATATAATTTTTGGAAGCAATGATGAAAAATTAAGTAAAAAATTTGCCACAAAGATGCAAAGTGAGTTTTAAATGTCTCTACTTGGTGAGCTAACATACTTTTTAGGGCTTCAGATATCTCAGAAGAATAAAGGAATATTTATATATCAAACCAAGTATGCTCAAGAAATTCAAGATGGAAGATTACAAGCATGTCCTTACCGCAATGGTAGAAGGTTTCAAGTTAAGTGTAGATGATTCATCAAAGGATGTCAACCAGAGGTTGTATAGATATATGATTGGAAGTCTTCTATATGTGACAGCTTCTCGGCCAGACGTAATGCAGGAAGTTGGACAAGTAGCAAGATTCCAAGCAGCACCAAAATAATTCTCGGATATCTTAAGGGCACAACAGAATATGGTTTATGGTATCCCAAAGGAAATAATCTAGTTATCCAAGCTTATATAGATGCAGATTGGGCAGGAAGTGTTGATGATCGAAAGAGTACCACTGGAGCAACATTTTATCTAGGTGGTTGTGTTGTTTCATGGTTAAGTAAAAAGCAGTCTTCAATATCGCTATCCATGGCGAAATCAGAATATATCGTGACAGTAGCTTGTTGTACTCAAGTTCTCTAGATGAAACAAACTTTGCAAGATATTCAAGTCAATTTTAATGAGGCTATTCCGATATTTTTCGATAACACCGGTGCCATTAGTATCTCCAAGAATCCTGTGATGCATTCCAAAACAAAGCACATTCTGATCAAATATCATTTCGTTAGAGATCAAGCCACCAAAAATAATATCAAGCTTCAATATGTTGGCGCAAAGGAACAAATTGCTGACATCTTTACCAAACCATTACCTCATGAAGCATTTGAGTATCTTCGCCTAAAGCTTGGGATTCTCCCAAGTTCTCATTAGACTCTTTCTCTTATCTAAATAAGTAAAAAAAGGGGGAGGTGAGGTGTGTACCGGTCCGCAAGATGACGTTTCTCAAGGTGAGTTACCCTTTGCCATTGATGACAAAGGGGGAGAGAATGTTGTAGGAATAGGTTTCATGATCGCAGGGGGGGTAATTTTGTTTCCATCATTGCCAAAGGGGGGTATTTTTTATCAGTGGTTGTCATTGATGCAACCCAAGCAGCACCAGGGGCTACCCGAATCTTGCATGGGAATATTGACTTGACAACTTACTATATTCCAAGTCAAGGATGTTTTGGATGGTTTCTACTTGTCAAGATGTTTCCGTTGATATATGGCATACCACAAAATTATTCACTGTTTGAGAGATATTAGTGTTTGAAGTTAGTAACTCCACTTAGTTGGCTTAAACCCCATGGGGTTGTAGTATGACACTAATCATTGGTTGTGGTCAATGAATATAAAATAATTAATAATATTTTAAACTCCTAAAATTCCTCCAACATTCACTTATTGAAGACCCTCTCAACCTAATAATTTATATAAATTGTGACCCTCATATCCTTCTGATGCAAGGATTTCGCTACTTAAAACATGTCATCATGGAATTGTCGCTATAATTTTTTTTTTCTTTGAAGCTTCATATGTTGAAAAAAAAACATATTTGGGTTGAACTCCTAATGAAGCGTGTGACCGAATTTCAGATATTGGTTCTCTATATTTTCGGAGATATGATCTGAGAAGGTTAGGGTTTTTGCAGGCTTCCAAATTTCATGTCAAACATGTGACCTTGGGAAAATCGTCATAAATTTCTCTTTGAGCATTGGATTATAATTTTCTAAAAATTTATAGAAAGAGGATGTACTGTAGTTTGTGGGATATCTTTTTCAGGACCAAAGGTTGAAACATTGACATGTGCCACTTCGTACAAGTTCACTCTACTGAACCAGTCTATAATCAGGTCATTGTAGGAGGTTGGGAATAACTATTTCTTGTAGAATAAAATATTTATCAGACCTATGGGGTTGGAAATAGGACTCATAGGGCTGCCACAGGACGTAATTTCAGACCTCGGAGATCTGAAATTACATAGATACAATGGATTCTATATCGAGCTTTTAGAAGGCAAGAAACAATATGCATTCAAGGATCACTACAATAAGGACAACACATCAACAGTCAAGGGTAAGTCTGCTACAACAAGGTATTTATGATTAGTGTTTGAATTTTAATTTGAACATCCTCTCTGACATGTGTTTTTGTAGGACAGTGTAAGTATTTTTTATGTATGCTTGATTGTGTTTTGTTCATAAATGTTGAACATATTTACATTTGAATTTTAAATATTTCTCTGACATATGGTTTGGAGGATAGTGTAAGTATTTTTTTTGTATATTGGTTTGGGTCTTGTTAATTAATGCATGTGCAGGAGGGAGGACACAAGAGGACAACTCAGAAACATACTAGAAGGACAATGCAATGCCAAAGTACCATTACTTGAAGAAAGCACAACAATACCTCAACTTATGCTAGTGTTCGAAGAAGCAATGTCAAGTCAAGTATCAGGTCGTGTCAAAAACCAATATTGTAAAAATCATCATTGTAAAATTGTAAAAGATACATTATTGTAAAAGAGTCAATCTACCTACAGTTTGAGAGGCATTGTTTGGATGTATAAGTGTTATTGTTGGATAATGTTATGGTTGGGTTGCAAGTCATAGTGTGATTGGGTGATTGGTCTAGTTCAATAAAATCATTGTGAATCATATTGTATCATGGATCATTGTCCCTGGTACAGGATTCCACACTCTTCTCTTATTTTTTATCATTATAGGGTGGCAAGGAGGTGATATTTTATTGCATGAATTCACCTACAGGTTGGAGCTTGTGAACACTTCAGGGTGGTAGGTCCGTCTAGGATGTCGGGGCATCCATTCAGTTGACTACTGAAGAAACTAGGGTTTTGGGGCATCCTTCCAGTGGGAGATGGAGAAGAATGTTTTTCTAGAACTCTAGGAATTTTTACCTTTCATTTCAGTTGGGGCTGACGATTAAAGAATTTATTAGAAACATTTTCGGTGGTTTTTGAACCAGAGGGGGTTTTCAACCTAAAATTAATTTTCCTATTGTATTCTATTGTTTATTTTTGTTACTGGATAAACATGAAGAATAATTGAATATTAACTAATGCTTTGAAAATATTTAAAAGTTCTAATTGATAAGAAATATTGATCCCCCCCGCTCAGTATTTCCAACAGTTATGAGGAGTTGAAATCTTATGACACCAACATTATATAGAATAAGATTCCTATAAAATAATACCAAAAGCCTTTTAAGAAGAAACTTAGGAGAATCAACCCAATATTACTGTTACATTAAGGTTTTCTAAATGTCAAACTTAGTTCCAACTAGGAAAAAGACTGGAGAAATTAGACTATGTGTTGACTTTATGAATCTCAATAACGTTTCTTTGAAAGACAACTACCCTCTCCCTAAAATGGATCAGGTTTTGTAGAAGGTGGTGGGATCCAACAAAATTTATTTATTAGATGGTTTTTCTAGTGATAATCAAGTCTTAGTTCATATTTAATACCAAGAAAAGACGACGTTTACTAGGAACTTCATGTATGTTAAGATGCATTTTGGCTTAATTAATGTTGGTGCCACATTCCAAAGAGAAATTGAAATTTCCTTTGTAGATGAGATAGGCAGGTGTATAGCCATATATCTCGATGATATCACTGTTTTTTCAAAAACATATGAGGAAAATTTTCTTCACATAAGAAGAGTTCTTACAAATGCGGAAAATTTGGTTTTTCCTTAAACCCAAAGAAAACATTATTCGGTTTGGAAGAAGGAAAATTGTTAGGACTCATTATTTCAAAATATGGAATCAGAATTGATCCTAATAGAATTGAAGCTATTTTGAAAATAGGTCCTCCTAGAAACGTAAAATAACTCTAATCTTTCATTGTAAAAATCAATTTTCTAAGGAGATTTATCCCCAATTTGGAAAAACTTCTAAGAAACATAACAAACATGTTGATAAAATACATTGGGGTAAAATGGAATATAGAGGAAAAAAAATCATTTGATCACGTAAAACAAGCCTTAACTCAAGCTCATGTGTTACTTAGTCTTTATTTTTTTGGTATCCTGTAATTTGGCTGATTGGTAAACCAAATGACATGGCAACATGTAAACCAATCTTTAAAGCTCTAGGATCTAGCCCTCATAGTCTCAGAGAGGGATCTCTCAATATGTTTTGTATGGATATAGCTTGATTTCTTGTAAAAGGTTGATTTTAGGCTAGTTATTAAGCTTGAGTGTGTTTAATTGTTTTGTGGGACATGATGATCTAGGGAGCATAGATAGAAAGGGAAATATCTAAGTCATTGGGCAATGGAGTCAAGTAGAAGTTTGTAACAAGTTTGTAGATGAATTAGGGGTATCAAAGGGAAAATCTAACTTGGATATTATATCAACAAATTTTTCAGGTGAAATGGAATGGACATTAAGGGTTTTAGAATAAAAAGTAGAACTAAGGCCAGTTAAGAATCCTTAATTATATGTACTTTTCAACAAAGGGACTTAAAGCATCATTTGAACATGAAGAAGTAATTTATAGATAGGGCTAACCATGAATTCTAGAAACTATACTTCAGAAAATAATAATTTCAAGAAAAACTTTCAAAATGAAATCAGATAGTCGAGGAACGCTCTATTTCATCAAATATTTCACTCTCAAGGATAAGAAAAAATTCAAGATAAACAGATAACTGTATTCATAGAAGAGGGAACTCCTAAACATCTAGGACTACAATTATAAAGGCTTTCAAAAAATTATTTGGGCAAGTACAAGGGGCATGATAAAAATAGACCTCTTTGGAAAACTTTGGACAATGGTAATTTGAAAGGAGACTTCAGAAATAGTTTTTTAAAGTGTCAACAAGAAGCAGGGAAAACCATGAATCATCTTGAGGCCAACTGTATTGAATTACTTCTGAAATAAACAAGCTTCAAGGTTAAAAAAAGTAGTTAAACTTACTCAATCAAACATTCAGCAGATGAAAACATAAAGATAGTGAAGAGTAAACAGGTCTAAGGTGCTTCCAGGAGACATTTCTCAGCCTAAAACTTTTACTGTACTATAAATAAGAGATGATGGAAACAAAATGAAAACCGGAAAAACATTAAACAGTTAGAATACTTCACCAACAGGCAAGCTCAGGGATCCAATGACAGAGCTTTCTCCATCCACAAATAGGTCAAAACATCCATAGGTTCCAGTACATCAATTTCTTTTCAATCTCAGCAGAACTATATATTACTTCAAAGAGTTATCAAATGCCCCTATACAATGAGTGAAAATGCAGTATTTATGCTACAAATGAGGAGGTGGAACTATCTAGGGTTCAGAATGTCATTAATGACACAGTAAATGCACTCATATCCTTAAAAACCATGCAAGGCATAAGGTAGGAATGTTTCTCAACTACTTCTCTGTGTAATAAATCTATCTTTACTTCCGGAGGATAAAACAGCTGAAAAAATTGACTTTGAGGCTCTTTTCTGCCTTTTACAATAACTGTCTGACAGTTTATAAAATATCCTTTTGTGTAATAACTTCCAATTTTCCCTTTGAGGTATAAAATAAGTGAAAGGTGTCGATTGTGAGTTATTAGGTAAATAAATGCTCCTTTGATGTATTTGAGGCTATATTTGAGCCTAGATCTTCTTGATTTAATCATAAAACTGTGTTTTATGGCCTTTTTAGCCTTGATCTGCCTTTTTAAATTAATCTTCTTTGCTATCCTTTAACACTTCATTTGATTTATTTTTACCTTTTAATCCTCTATTGCTTGGGCCTGTAATTATCCTTTTGCTAACTATATTCACTTTTAACTACATTTAACCTTGAGACTGTGTGATTTAAACTTTCTAATCTTTGGTCTTTGCGCGCAATCCTTCATCTTCAATCTTCTCTATCTTTGTCGCTTTACACTTTTCCTGCTGACTTGGACTAGTTTTTAATCCCCTTTCTTTGGTCCTTGGTCTTTAACCCTTTGTTTCTTTCACTGTGCTTTTCCTTTCGCTGTTGTGGACAAAGGAACTTAATGCAGGGGGGTGTGATTTGAATAATGAATATTCATGCAATATTTGATTAAAAGACACGGATTTACGCCTTGGAAATTTATTTTCTTCTTTTAACAGTCTTCCCCGGATGATGATCTTCGACCTTGTCCCCTCACAGACAGTGGGAAGATTTTTTACCCTTAAACTACCATTAAACCTGCATAGGACAAAAATATTTAATAAAACCTGTGAGTGTTGGATAAACTGATTTACAAAGGTCGAGTAGAAGTGGAAGGAGCATTGAGAAGGAGAAGAAAATGCAGGCGGAGGAGCAGAGGAGGTTTTTTTACGAAGAAAACTAGAAAAAATCCAGTTTAAAATTGCATATGGCGCGAACATGGGCATAGTTGGTTTTTGGAAAACCATTGGAGGTTTTCGCATGACCCTTGGGTGGTAAGTGGTTTTGCCTGGAGGGAACACGATCTAATTATAATGTGTCATGTGGCCTTTGCAATACCACCCATTTAGCGTGGCTTTGGAATGTTAAACCATGGATGCAAAAATCACGCGATATTGATCGTAGAATGTCGGATATGGGGGAGAAGATCCAATGGCTACGAGGGAGCGCGATGGAGAGAAGTGCATGGCGGGGGAAAATTTAGTGGAGGATAGGTGGAAAGAGGTGATTGGAGGAGGGCTTTGCGTAATGGATGGTGGGTCCGGAAGAGTTGGGTTGTCGGGATGAACGAGGACCATTGGATCACGTAGATCAACGACGGAGTTTGGTGCGGAGGATGGATGGATAAACCATAAGGTAAGGGGTGGGGGCTAATAATCATCGTCAGATCATAGAGATCTATGTCTTAGATCTTATCGGGGTATCATTATCAGAGAGGGCAAGTTGCAAAGGAAACGAGAGTTCTATATGGAAAAGCTGATGCGTTGAGGGCTTAGGAATAAGTGCAGGGGCATGGTCCCATGGGAGGATAAGTGACCAGGGGCCAGGGTAAGGGCACTTATCGCATCGGCGGGGGGGGAAGAGGTGATGCGATAAAATGATAGCGCTGATGCGATATAGAAATTTCGATGCAATGGAGGGGCTAAGAACTAGGCACTGGGGCATGGTCCCGTGGGGAAAATGTGACCATGGGCTAAGGGTAGGGTGATAATCCCATCGACAGGGAGGAATTTCCGAAGGAAGAAGTGGGTTTTATAGAGGAAGGCTGATGCGATGGGTCTAGCGCCTGGTCACGGGCACTCAGACATATGGACGAAAGATCTAAGTCCTCATGGGCTTAAACTTTTATTTGTAAAAGACTGTCTTTTTAGGCCAAACAGAGGGGTTTCTGATCATTTTGGTAGGTTCCGATAGGTAAAATGGGGGTTTTTTAACAATAACAAGGTTTTTTTATGAGTTTGAAAGGGATTTTGAAGGTGTTCAGAGGAAAATGAAGGATGAAGAGGGGAAAAAAAGAGTGAAATGGGCTTAGTAAATGATGCAAAATGGCCTACATACAGTCTCTTTTGTTCAGTAGTGTTTCTCAAGGTTTCTAAATAAGGAACAGGAACAACACTTAAGGAACAGCACGGTTTAAGGAACAGCACTTAGGAACAACAAGATAATATTTTTAGGAAAATAGATGAAGATTTCAGTGGACTAATGGACTTGAAATGATGAAGGCAATGAGATTTTTAGAACTCATCATGTTCTTGCAATTTTTTTCTAGAAATCTGGTTTTTCATATTTATTCATCTTTGGATAAAGCCAAAATTATGGATAACTAACAGTGGCTCCATTTGGGGAGGACATCTGTCCTTTTAGGTGTCTAGAACCTCATTTTATAGATCTCTGGCTTTTAGTGGACCAGTGCCTTATCCATTGGGCAGATTTCTTCTTTTCTTGCTGATATTTCTCTGAAAAGGGCAACTTTATCAATTTTCAACATGAAATTTCTTTAAACAGCATCTCTACCTACCCGACCTTACTTGTTCTAGCATTTTTTCTTCTTCCTTTGAGTGCATTTGAACTAGCAAACTCTTTGACATTTTATTTTTGAAAACAGAAATAAAATATCTAATCCTATCCTTATCTCTTCCAAGAGTCCAGATTAAACTGTTGAACTCTTTATTTTCTACCTAACTACTATCTTTCAAGATTAAGTTATTTGACAGATTTTATTTCTATTTCTAAAATAAGAAATTTAAACACAGTCAAATCAGGATTAGACTGTCTGATTTTCTATGGTGTCTATGGTTGTATATACAAGTTGCACATAGACTTTATTTGTAGAAAAAATAAAACAAAATGATGAAGGCTTAAGATCTGAAAATTTATAAATATCCTTCGAGTCCTTTTCCAGCTCTGATTTTGATCTATTTAGAGCTGTATTTTTCCTTTTCTTGGTTCAGAATTTGAGATTGTTAGAACCATTTCCTTTCTATCCTAATCTATTCTACTGATAAGCCAAGTCTGAAAAAATATTTATAAATCTGTGCTTCTACTAACTTATCAAAATAAATTTAAATTATGTTCAGCCATGATTTTGCTAGATGACTGAACAATATGTCATTTTCAAATCAGCAGTGGCATTTAGATTTACTCACTTTCAGAAAATTCTCTTTTTTGGGTATGGGGCTATACCTTTTTTGAATCTGCCCTCTTTTCTTTTTCTGTTGTTTTTGTGTTTTTTCTTCTTTTTTAAAATTGAAACATCAATGTTATATATAGTGAAAAAATAAAAGCTTTGAGATTTAGGACTCTTGGCAGAAATAGTGCTTAAGCATCCTGCCATTGACAAGACCTCCCAATAAATCTTCTCCATTAATTTCTTGTAGAAAAAATGCATTATGACCCTTGATAGAATGAATAATGTAGGGCCCTTTCCACAAATTTTCAAATTTTCCATGTTTTCCCTTTTCTTCTCTTCTAGATTCTCACTTTAGAACTACATTTCCAACTTGGAAATCATTTTATTTATTCCTCTTATCAAATAATTTCTTGATACTCTCTTGGAATTTTTGTGTTCTGTTGTACAATTCCTCTCTGGTCTACTGTAAATGAATGGTCTGATTTATCCTTCTCTGCATATCATTTTCCTCAGATTGTACTTCTTGGAGGAGCTTCATGACTGGAACTCCTAGTGAGGTTGGGAATATTGCATCCATGCCATAAACCAGCTGATAGGGGGACATGTTTATTGAATTTTTGGTGGTTAATCTCTCAGCCCACAAAGCATGCACAAGCTTACTATGCCATGATTTCTGATTCTGTTCCAACATTTTTTTGATAATATTGACAAGGCTTTTGTTGGAGGATTCAGCTAATACATTTCCTTGGGGATAATAGGCAGTGGAATGACCCAATGTGATATGATATTTATAGCAAAAGTCAACCATTTTCTTGGATTTGAAGGCAACAGCATTGTCTGTGATAATTTTTCTTGGACAACCAAATCTGGATAGTATGTTGGTTTCAAGGAACTTGATAATGACAGAGTCTGTAGCATTCCTAGAGGGCATGGCTTCTATCCATTTGGTAAAATAATCAGTGGCAGTGAGGATCCACTTATGTTGGGCTGATGATGATGGGTGAATTTCCCTAATGAAGTCCAAGCCCCATTGTTGAAAAGGAGCTTCAACACTGATGGGATGTAAGGGTAAGGGTAGGAGTTTTCTTTTGCCATCAAAAATTTGACACTTATGGCAAGACATGACAAGTTTCTGAGTATCTGGGAAAAGAGTGGGCCAATAGTAACCAAATCTAAAGATTTTATTTGCTGTAGTCTTCCAGTACAAGTGTCCACCACATTCTCCTTCATGCAGCTCATGCATGATTTTTCCTACATCACTCTCAAGCAAACATTTAAGCAATATTCCAACAGCATTTTTCCAATATAAAACCCCATCTAATATGCAATAATTTAAAGCCTTCTGTTTCAAAAATCTAGCTTTAGTTTTGGACAAAGAAGGAGGATCATTTAGGTAAAGTAGCACATATATGATATCAGCATACCAAGGTGAATTCACAAATTTTTCTTCAATGAATGGAGTTGTGCATTCCTCTATCTCTTCAAATATATCAACCATATTCATATCAAGTGCTTGGAAGTTTGACTCAGCCATGAGTTTAGCTAATCCCTGTCCTTTGATCAGTTTGGTAGGCCTGATTTCTAAGTCATATTCTAGAATAATAGCGATCCATTTTCCCCTTTTACCATTAGGGTCTTGACTTAGAATATCCTTGACAACTGTGTGTGGGACAAAAGAAATGATGTGAGAATGCAAAATGTAGACTCTAAAGTCTTTCAATGCTTTTACCAAGGCTAAGGCTTGTTTCTCCATGATATTATACTTGAGTGGAGCATCTCTCAAAGCCCTACTAAAAAAAGATATAGGTTGTTCATGCCCCGTGTCATTCTTTTGCAGTAATACTGTAGCTATTATGTGTTCGGATGAAAAGGAAAAGATATAAAAATCTTTGGTGAAATCAGGACTAATAAGAACTAGTGTTTGAGTTAAATCTTGTTTTACCAGTTCAAAATATTTTTTAGCTTGTATGGTCAATTTAACACCTACCTCTTTCTTTAGCATGTTTGTAATACTTCTCAATAGCTCAGCAAGGTTGGGAATGAATCTCCTTCAAAAATTTATCTTCCCAATGAAAGATTGTAATTCCTTAAGGTTTCTAGGATGGTTGATCTTCAATATGCCATCAATCCTTTTAGGGTCTACTTTGATTCCCTCTTCAGAAATAATGTGGCCAAGAATTTTTCCTTCTTGGAGACCAAAGAGTGTCTTTTTGGGATTCAAAGATAGGCCATATCTCCTACATTTCTCAAAAATGTTTCTCAAATGAATCAAGTGTTCTTCATCAGTTTTAGAGAAAACAGTAATGTCATCAAGGTAAATGATTATAAAATAGCCTATGTCCCTTGAGAAGGCTATGTCCATGGCCCTTTGGAAGGTGGCTCCTGCATTCATTAAAACAAATGACATTTTGACATACACGAATGTACCCCAAGGTGTAGTAAAAGCAGTTTTATGTTGGTCACTTGGGAGTAATAAAACCTGACTGTAACCTGAGAACCCATCCAGCAGTGAAATTATTTTAGACATAATCACCCTTTGAAGTATATGATCCATTTTTGGCAAGGGATTGTTATCTTTAAGGGAGGCTCTATTTAGATTTCTGAAAACAATGCAGAGTCTAATTTCCCCAGTCTTTTTCCTAACAGATACTAAGTTGGAAACCCATTATGAATACCTGATAGGAGCTATGATCCCAACCTCATACATTTTCTTAATCTCTTTCTCAACTAAAGGCAATAAAATAGGGTTTATCCTTCTCAGTTTTTGTTTCAAATGTTTCTGATTTTCCTTAAGAGGAATTTTGTGTTGAATGATGTTGGTATCATATGATTTTAAATCCTTGTATCCCCATGCAAATACATCTCTAAATTCTTTGAACAGGTCTATGTATTGTTGTTTAATATGAGCCGGGAGAGTGTTGGACAGCTTGATCATTTTGGGTTCTGCTGGGCTACCTATGTTATGATCTTCTATGTCTGTTTCTATAGGCTCCATCCTTGGTTCTTTGGCTAAATCATTTAAATTGAAAAGCTATTCTAATGGTGTAAGACCTCTTGGAGTTGTATCATTTTTACATTGTAAAAATTCTAGGTCTTTCTGGTCTATACTGTCAATTATTTCTGCTGTAAATGGATGTTCAAAATGGTTTATATCAGCAGAAAAATACAATGCTATTTCAGGGTTTTGTTCTTCATTAAGACAGTCTTCCTCATGGCTTAAAATAGGTGTTGGCATGGCGAAGTCATTCTTTGATTGCAGAAAATCATCTATGTGTTTGTCTCCTTCAAATACCTGCCAATAATCTTGATTATCAGGTATTGCAGGTCTGTTTTTTACCTTTACATCATATTTTTCATTGGTCTATGGTATTTGGTAATTACTAGCAGCAAAAGCAAGTTCATTTACTAGATGATTTTGGGCTCTTGGGATGGAAATGAGTTCATATTTTTCAAAGGTTTTCAGGAGATCAAGGGCAGCGTTCCTATATTCTCTGAGTTTTGGGTTTTTGGTTGAATACTCCCCTTTAATCTGTCTGATAATTAGCTCAGAATCCCCTTGGAATGATATTCTTTTGGCCCCTAAATATTTAAGTAAATGCAAGCCAATAAGGAGGGCTTCATATTCAGCAATGTTATTGTGCATGGAAAATCTAGTTTATAGGAAAATCCTTGGTTTGTGTTTTGTATCCATACACCAGCCCTTGCACTTAGTTTATTACAAGAGACATCAAAGTTTATTTTCCAAGGTATTTCAATTTCTCTTTCATTTTCTTTCTACTGTTCAAGGCTACTAAAATCTGGACTATTCTTTTCTTGAATTGATGACAAATTTGATTGTTCTGGTAGACTAAATTCTCCTTTGTTTTCCTTTTCTTGTTGGTTGATTTCATCTTCATTATATAAGATAAAGGAATCCAAATCTGAATGGATAGAGTAGATAGGAGAATTGTTTGGTCTATCTATGTTGCTCACCATGTATTTCTTGTGGGATTCCCTGTATAGTATTCTAGTTTGGTTAAACATTGGGATGGTGGCATAAGACATGTCCATTTGAAGGCTTCCCTATAGCTTGGCTCCCCATGATCTAGATAAAAGCATGCCATATTTAGGGGGAATATCAACTACCACTATGTCCATTACTAGACTCTTAGCAGGAATTTTAGACAAGTTAACACACAAATATTTAATCAAGCCTAAGCATTTGATTCTGCTTGAATCAAAAGAGTAAAGGTCTTTGTATGGTTTTCTAATTTCTAAGCCTAGGCTTTCCATCACTACTTTGGGCATAAGATTGTGTGAAGCACCTGAGTCTAGCATGGCATTATGCAAGATTTTGTCATGTATATTCGGGCTGACATAGAAAGGAGGGACAACCCATTCTTGGTATTTTCCTTCAACTTCAGTACCAAACAATAACTCAGGTTTATCATCTGTCAAGTTTAAAGTATTAGTGTCACTGCCTATATTCTAAGCTTTCAAAACTCGGTTTTTATATACATCCTGAGTTACTAGTTCAACTAAGGGTATGGTGATTTTGATTTTGGAAATTTCCCGTTCAAGGCTGAAAGGACTATTGTTCTTGACATATTTACATCTGTTTTATCATTTACAATTCTTTCAGAAATTCTGATTTGCTGATTTTTATTTAGACTATTATTTGGGACAAATTTGTTAGGGTCACTAACGGAAGTACTAGGGCATCTTTGTTCAACACTTTGTTGAATGTTTTTGTCTTTATTTTGATCATCTTTCTTGGCTAAAGTGTTGGTGTTACTTGTTGTCTTCTTAGGCTGATTTTCTGAGGTTTTCTTAACAGTAGTACTAGTGATTTTGTCACTAGAACTTTCTGGGATACCTTTGCTTCTAAGATTGTATTGTTTGTGTACCTCCATGATAGCATTTTCAAACCCCAATCTGTAATCTTCAGAATCCTCATTATTGTATTCAGTTTGTTCTGAAGAGAAGAATCCTTGTTCTTCTTCAGTGAGAAAAACCTCTGTCTCACTGTCAGATCCTATCAAGTTTACATGATTTTCTTCCAACCTTTCAACTTCCCTTTCTTCTTCTTGATCAACATAGTTTTGTTGAAAGGGAGGCCTAATCTGTTGGTCATTATCTCTTTTCCTATCTTGATTAGGGTCTCTTCTAAGATTTTGGTTTCTATTTCTGTTTTGGTTTTCTCTAGGAGGCACTCTATCATTCAGATTTATCTTTTCAAGCATCCTCTCCATTACCTTCACTAAGTTATCAATTTTAGTATCTGATGATGAGGTTGAAGTCATTTAATCATCTTTGTATGCAACTCTTTTTTCCGCTCTCAACCTAGTTCTCTTTTCAATCATATTTTCCTCCACACTCATGGCTCCCCTCTGCATATCTTCTAAAGTTGAGAGGTCTCTTTCCCTAAGCTAGTAGGCCATTTCAGGGTCAAAGCCTTCTAGGAATTTAGCCAAGGCTAAGCCTAGTGGAGGTTTCATGTCTGGAGGAAGTGCATTATATACACTATTGAATCTAGTGCAATAATCATGGACACTTTCCCCAGCATTCCTTTTGAGGTGAGTATAATCTGAAAGGATTTGGAGAGGGTTCTTTCTAATTTCCCATTTGTTTATGAATGTTTGATATAGAGAAGGAAGATCATTTATGCTATGAGGAGCTAAGTTTTTAAACCATTTCTTGACTTCTCATCTTAATGGTCTCTTCTTCTATTTCCATGTAATCAAAGGCATCATTCATTTTATCTACATGCTTCTGAGCAGTAGTAGGTTCATTTGGAGTGAAATGGGGAATTTTGGACTGGTAATCATTTGGTAAGGGAGCCATAGGCTGTGGTAACACTAGTGGAGCATACCATGCTGCCATGATTGGAAATAATGGGGGATTTAAAAGAGGTGGATTTACAAGAGGGAAAGTGGGTTGAAATGGAGTGTTCTAAATAGTGGATGTGTGGATAGGAGTGAAAGAAACACTTGGGCCAACAAACTGATGATGAGTAGAATTGTTGTGGAAGGATCTGAAATGATGGAGCAGCTGAAAATCAGGTCGAGTAGAAGGTGAGGCCTCTCTGCTAAAGTTCTGTTGCAAATCTATGGTTTCAAAATCAGCTTGGTTTAAATCACTCTAAGAATTATTTCTAAAGAGGTTCTTTGTGTGAGGTAAGTCAAAGTGAGGATTTTTCAAGACTGTGATGTTTTCAGGGACATATTTTGTTCTTGGAATGGTCCTATCAGTAGTTGGTTTTCGAGGTCTAGAAGTATGACAAAAAATCCTCTTTGGATTTTCAAATATGGTTAGGGGATTAGGATCTGGATGGGATCTCGTGTTGATCCTATGTGAAGCCAGATTTTAGTTTTTCAAAATTTATAGAGGAAAAGGTTTTTAGGACTGTTTTCAAAAGTTCTCCTCTCAAAAATGATTTCTATAATAGGATAACTAGGCTTCTAAACTTCCTCAAGGCTAGTTAACACAATCCTAAGGAAAACTGGAGATCTAGTGAGGTGATAGGCTTACTGGGGCTAGTGGAGTCACCAGGTGGAAATTTTTTGCTTTTCTGAAGGTAAAATGTTTTATGGTCCACCACCAATGGTTTATTTGAAAACCAATCTGAAATTTTTTTGGGTTCTTTTTAGTTTCTATGGTTTTTTGAAAGACTAATGAGTCTATAAGAGCTTGTTAGGAAAATATGATCTCAGAGGTCCCACCGTGATCGCCAAAATGTTGGTATCCTGTGATTTGGCCGATTGGTAAACCAAATGACAAGGAAACATGTAAACCAGTCTTTAGAGCTCTAGGATCTAGCCCTCCTAGTCTCAGAGAGGGATCTCTCAATATGTTTTGTATGGATATAGCTTGATTGCTTGTAAAAGGTTGATTTTAGGCTAGTTATTAAGCTTGAGTGTGTTTAATTGTTTTGTGGGACATGATGATCTAGGGAGCATAGATAGAAAGGGAAATCTCTAAGTCATTGGGCAATGGAGTCAAGTAGAATTTTGTAACAAGTTTGTAGATGAATTAGGGGTATCAAAGGGCAAATCTAACTTGGCTATTAGATCAACAAAGTTTTCAGGTGAAATGGAATGGACATTAAGGGTTTTAGAATAAAAATTAGAACTAAGGGTAGTTAATAATCCTTAATTATATGTACTTTTCAACAAAGGGACTTAAAACATCATTTGAACATGAAGAAGTAATTTATAGACAAGGCTAACCATGAACACTAGAAACTATACTTCAGCAAATAATAATTTCAAGACAAAATTTCAAAATGAAATCTAAGAATCGAGGAACGCTCTATTTCATCAAAGATTTCACTCTCAAGGATAAAAAAATATTCAATATAAACAGATAACTGAATTCATAGAAGAGGGAACTCCTAAAAATCTAGGATTGCAATTATAAAGGTTTTCAAAACAATTATTTGGGCAAGTACAAAGGGCATGATCAAAACAGACCTCTTTGGAAAACTTTGGACAATGGTACTTTGAAAGGAGACTTCAGAAATAGTTTTTTAGAGTGTCAACAAGAAGCAGGGAAAACCATGAATCATCTTGAGGCCAACTGTATTGAATTACTTCTGAAATAAACAAGCTTCAAGGTTGAAAAAAGAAATTAAACTTACTCAATCAAACATTCAGCAGATGAAAACATAAATACAGTGAAGAGTAAACAGGTCTAAGGTGCTTCCAGGAGACATTTCTCAGCCTAAAAATTTTACTCTACTGTAGATAAGAGATGATGGAAACAAAATGAAAATCGAAAAAACATTAAACAGTTATAATACTTCACCAAAAACCAAGCTCAAGGATCCAATGACAGATCTTTCTCCATCCACAAATAGGTCAAAACATCCACAGGTTCCAGTACATCAATTTCTCTTCAATCTCAGCAGAACTATATATTACTTCAAAAAGTTATCAAATGCCCCCATACAATGAGTTCAAATGCAGTATTTATGCTGCAAATGAGGAGGTGGAACTATCTATGGTTCAGAATGTCATTAATGACACAATAAATGCACTCCTATCCTTAAAAACCATGCAAGGCATAAGGTAGGAATGTGTCTCAACTACTTCTCTGTGTAATAAATCTATCTTTACTTCTGAAGGATAAAACAGTTGGAAAAATTGACGTTGAGGCTCTTTTCTGTCTTTTACAATAATTGTCTGACAGTCTATAAATATCCTTTTGTGTAATAACTACCAATTTTCCCTTTGAGGTATAAAGTAAGTGAAAGGTGTCGATTGTGAGTTATTAGGTGAATAACTACTCCTTTGATGTATTTGAGGCTATCTTTGAGCCTAAGTCTTCTTGATTTAATCATTAAACTATGTTTTAAGGCCTTTTTAGCCTTGATCTGCCTTTTTAAATTAATATTCTTTGCTGTCCTTTAACACTTCATATGATTTATTTTTACCTTTTAATCCTCTATTTCTTGGGCCTGTAATTATCCTTTTTCTGACTGTATTCACTTTTAAACTGTATTTAACCTTGAGACTGCGTGATTTAAACTTTCTAATATTTTGTCTTTGCGCGCAATCCTTTATCTATAATCTTCTATGTCTTCATCGCTTTACACTTTTCCTGCTGACTTGGACTAGTTTTTAATCCCCTTTCTTTGGTTCTCAGTCTTTAACCCTTTATTTCTTCCACTGTGCTTTTCCTTTCGCTGTTGTGGACAGAGGACCTTAATGCACGGGGGTTTGATTTGAATAACGAATATTCATGCAATATTTAATTAAAAGACCTAGATTTACGCCTTGGAAATTTCTTTTCTTCTTTTAACAGTATTCCCTGGATGATGATCTTTGACCTTGTCCCCTCGCAGACAGTGGGAAGAGTTTTTACCCTTAAACTACCATTAAACTTGCACAAGACAAAAATATTTAATAAAACTTGCGAGTGTTGGATAAAATGCTTTACAGAGGTCAGGCAGAAGTGAAAGGAGCAGTGAGAAGGAGCGGAAAATGCAGGCGGAGGAGCAGAGGAGGTTTTTTTACGAAGAAAACAGGAAAAATCTGGTTTAAAATTGCATATGACGTAAACACGGGCATAGGTGGTTTTTGGAAAACCATTGGCAGTTTTCGCGTGACCTTTGAGCGGTAAGTAGTTTTTCCTGGAGGGAACGTGATCCAATTATAATGCGCCGCGTGGCCTTTGCAATACCGCCCATTTCGCGTGGCTTTGGAACGTTAAACCACGGATGCAAAAATCACGCAATATTGATCGTAGACCGTCAGATCTGGGGGGGAAGATCCAACAACTACGAGGGAGCGCGATGGAGAGAAGTTCATGGCAGGGGGAAATTTAGTGGAGGACAGGTGGCAAGAGGTGACTGGAGGAGGGATTTGCATAATGGATGGTGGGTCTAGAAGAGTTGGGTTGTCAGGATGAACGAGGACCATTGGATCACATAGATTAACGGCGGAGATTGGTGCAGAGGGTGGATGGATAAACCATAAGGTAAGGGGCGGGGCCTAATAATCACCGTCAGATCATAGAGATCTACAGCTTAGATCTTATCGGGGTATCGTTATCGGAGAGGGAAAGTTGCAAAGGAAACGAGAGTTCTATATGGAAAATCTGATGTGATGAGGGCTTAGGAATAAGCGTAGGGGCATGGTCCCATGGGAGGATAAGTGACCAGGGGCCAGGGTAGGGGCGCTTATCGCATCGGTGGGGGGGGAAGAGGTGATGCGATAAAATTATAGTGCCGATGCGATATAGAAATTTCGATGTGATGGAGGGGCTAAGAACTGGGCATTGGGGCACGGTCCCATGGGGAAAATGTGACCAGGGGCTAAGGGTAGGGTGCTAATCGCATCGGTGGGGCGGAATTTCTAAAGGAAAAAGCGAGTTTTATAGAGGAAGGCTGATGCAATGGGAATGCCCGATGCGATGGGTCTAGCACCTGGTCACGGGCGCTCGGACATATGGGCAAAAGATCTAAGTCCTCAGGGGCTTAAACTTTTATTTGTAAAAGACTATCTTTTTAGACCAAACAGAGGGGTTTCTGATCATTTTGGTGGGTTTCGATAGGTAAAATGGGGGTTTTTAAACCATAACAAGGATTTTTTATGAGTTTGAAATGGATTTTGAAGGTGTTCAGAGGAAAATGAAGGACAAAAAGGGGCGAAAAATGAGTGAAATAGGCTTAGTAAATGATGAAAAATGGCCTACATAGAGTCTCTTTTGTTCAATAGTGTTTCTTAAGGTTTCTAAATAAGGAATAGGAACAACACTTAAGGAAAAACACGATTTAAGGAACAACACTTAGGAACAGCAAGATAATCTTTTTAAGAAAATAGATGAAGATTTCAGTGGACTAATGGACATGAAATGATGAAGGCAGTGAGATTTTTAGAACTCATCATGTTCTTGCAATTTTGTTCTAGAACTCTGGGTTTGTTACATTCAGTCATCTTTGGATAAAGCCAAAATTATGGATGACTAACATATGTCACCAAATATTTTCTCATCTCTTCATTTGCATCCAAACATACTATTGTAGCAGTTCTCTTACAGAAGAATAATGAAGGACATGAACAACCTATTTATTTCTTTAGCAAAGCCTTAAGAGATGTTGCATTAAAATACAACATCAATGAAAATCAAGAATTCTCTTTATTGAAGTAATTGAATATTTTAGAGTTTATATTCTTCATTCACATATAATTACTTTTGTTCCAATCATTGTGGTGAAAGACATATTGACCCAAAATGGTCCTGATGGGAAAATGGGTAAATGGATTTCCATTATCTTATAATATGACATTGAAATCAACCCTACCAAACTCATTAAGGGACAAGGATTAGCTAAATGAATGGTTGAATCAAGTTTTCATGCTTTGGATATAAGTTTTGTAGTTTCACTTTATGAACAAGGAGAGAAGGTGACTCCACAAGTAACAGAGGCTTTTTCAACCTCTCGTTGGTATGCAGACCTTATTTTTGTCTTACATCATTTACAAGCTCCTCCTGGTTTGACCAAGACTAAGGCTAGATTTCTTAAACTCAAAGCTATGAAATTTTTTATTTTATATAATAATTTGTATTGGAAAGATGTTGGAGGAATATTATTAAATTAATTATTGAAATATGAAGTAGATAAAGTAATGCATGAATTTCATGAAGGAGATTGTGGAGTACACTTGTACTGGAAATATACTACTAACAAGATTTTAAGAGTTGGTTTTTACTAGCCAACCTTATTTCTAGATGTCCATAAGAAAGTCACCTCATGCCACCAATGTCAAATATTTTGAGGAAAAATAAATTTTTGTCCCCTACCCTTAAAGACCATATCAGCTGAAACTCCTTTTCAGCAATGGAGTTTGGATTTCATTAGAGAAATGAATCCTTCTTCCTTAGCCCAACATAAATGTATCCTTACATCCAATGATTATTTTACCAAATGGATTGAATTTATCCCTAAAATACAAGTTAAGGATGCAGTGATTATCAAATTTTTAGAAACTAATATTCTTTCAAGATTTAGATGTCCTAGGAAAATCATTACTAATAATGCAGAAACATTCAAATCAAGGAATATGATGGAATTTTGCAGCAAGTATCAAATCACTTTAGGACACTCTATTTCCTATTACCCCCAAGGGAATGGATTAGCAAAGTCTTCTAATACAATTTTGGTCAATATCATCAAGAAATTGTTGCGAGATAACAAGAAATCATGGCATAACAAACCAATCAATGCCTTATGGGCTGAGAGACTCACCACTAAAAAATCAATTAGCATGTCTCCATACAAATTGGTTTATGGGATGGACGTTTTTTTTCCCACTTATTCAGGTATCCTTGTTTTGAAAATGCTCCTGGATTTGCAGGTAGAGCCTAATGATATTCAAAGGAGAATAAATTAGACAATATAACTTTAGCGATCAAGAGAGGAAGTTTACAACAAAATTCAAGTTATCTAGGAAAAAATCATGAAGCTCTATGAAAGAAGAACTAAAGTTGATAATTTTCATATAGGAGACAATGTGTTAAAATGGGATTCCATAAATGAAGTTAAAGGTAAGCATGGAAAATTTGATAATTTATGGAATGGACCTTACACAATTGATTCTTTCAGAGGTAACAATGCATTTTTCCTAAAAGACCTAACTGGGGCAGAACTACCTAGTGAACCTATCAATGACAAAATTCTCAAACATTATTTCTCTTAATCAAAGAAGTGTTTTTCATTCAAACCATTGTAAATTTTATTTTGTGTTGTCATGAGTGGATGGATCATATCATAATTTGAAGCTCGAAGAGAAGGCCATGAGCTCCTAATGGATTTGCAATCATTACTACAATAACAAAAAAACAATTCAATTGCAAAACAAATATTAAAGAAGGTGTTCCAAGGCTACTAATCTAAAATTATTGACACCTCACAGGGAGAGCATCATCCCCAGTTGGGGCCACTTTTAGGGTCCTATAATTCATAGGATCAAATGGTGATTGAACATTTTCATTCACTTGATGATAAATTGTAAATAATATTTAATTCTGCAAATCATTTCCAAAAAAGATTAAAAAAAAATGAGTATATGAAAGAAAGAAATAAAAATAAATTGTAGGGGACAGAAAATATAGAAAAGAAATTAAATCAAAGAAATATACAAAAATAAAGGAAAAATAAAATACAAGAAGAAAAATTATATGAAAAAATGTCCCCCTAGGTGAGCTAGTCCAAATTCCACCAGAAAAATAAAAAATTGAAATCAAGAGTTTGATTTATAAATGTTGCAAATAAGTGTGCAGCTTGTTTAAATGACACTTAGAGTTGATAGTTATTTTGTCAAATAGATTAATTTAGGATAATAAATCAACCATATAGTTTAATATTGGTTGAAATGGTTAGTTAGATTAGAGAAAATGGGCCTGCAAGTTTAAATGCACCATTACATCAAGTTCATTTTTAGTTTAGTGCTAAAAATAGTTAAGATTAGGCCTAATTACACTTTAGAGCACGTGTAAATAAAGTAAGGATTACAAAATGTTTCATAAATTTCAAATATTGGTTAAAAACCAATGGCTCAGATTGAATAGTGTCCGACTCAACAACGATAAGTGTATTCCACACCCCCCCCCTCGCCACTGTGCTCCACAACATTTTTCTCGTGGGGGGATCTGAAACAGCCAGACCCACAATATTACGTGGCACCCTCACAACACTTCGGAACACCCCCCCCCCCACCCCCCTCTCATTTACCTCATCTCACCCCCCCCCCCCTTCTATAAAGTCCACATCATTAACCATTATTTCATCTGCCAAAATCAACATGCCACGTTATCGGCCCGACCCCACTCCCTCTGATCATTTAACCATTTGATCCCCCCACCCTCCCCAACGTATCCGTTACATCCCCAATTTAACATTGCCACCTGTCACTTGCTTGCCACATCAACCAACCGTTCCTACCATTAATAACTCTCTCTCCTATGTAATGGATCCACTCCCCTCGCAATGGTAAACTAGTAATTGCATACCAAACTAAAATTCTATTTAATCCTGATACAATGTAAAGTTAGTTTTCCTCCCTAATTTTTCCTCCTACTAGTTAATTGCTATAGGTTTCTTATTGTGACAAGAATCGGTATATCTCCCTGTTGCTGTAATTCAAGAAAAAAAACAAATTAGCTCCATATTACAAGTAGCGCCCCCACCTCTGTACCTTCCAGTCAACCTCCAAATCCAAGTAATTCAAACTTTCCTTGTTTCCTTTTAATCTAGAATTTTCTAATCGCCCCAAAAGGAAAATCCCCCAAGAATAAAGGGAAGAAACCCAAGGAGAACCCAATGAGAACCCAATTTTTCCCCCTCCCATTGACATAGATCACTTTCCTCTTATTGATCTGCAATATAAAATTTCAGACACCATATTTGAATTTGACTTACTCGAACTTCACAGTTGGACCAACAAGATGATCTAATAATATGGGAGTCTTCCCTTCCACAAATTTTTTTTCCCCAAAATCACTAATTCACTGAAATTATTTCTTGGTGTCATGCTAATTATGTATCATCTCAACGAGCCATAGTAAGCTATAATGGTGAATTTCTCCTCACCATTACAGTTGAAACCATATCCCAAATGCTTCAACTAAATTATTATAATATTTTTCGTGCCTTTGTCCATAGGTTATCTCACTGAATTATATAAAAATTTTACTTTCCCATAGACAGCAAAGATCTTTGAAACCTTTCTCCCTGAGGATGCCCAGCTTCCTAAAACTAATCCTCCTTATTCCTCCTCAATGTTTCTAGAAGCAGCCAAGAAAATCATCATCATTATTTCATATATCCTTGGCTACTAATCATACCAATGGGTTAATGAAGCCATTATTAGTTTCTTCTCAATATTTATCATAGATGAGAAGCCCATAAATTTTAACTACATTCAATATATTGTAGATGCCATGCATGATCAGCTAGATAAGTTTCCCACAGAGGGATCCTTTAACTATTCTGATGTATTGGTATACTTATTCATCTACAATCAAGCAGACATGTTTCCTTTCACTCTACAGAGGATGAATGAGCAGGGTAAAGCCCAGCTAGTAATACATTGGACATCCTTGGTAAGAAGGAATTCAACAAAATTTTCCTTCACTGAGTATGTAGATCAATTCATGTACACAGTAGTTTTCCTTATAAACAGTGAATTGGAGCCCCCGGAAAGGAGCAGATGTTCCGAATATTTTTCACTTAAGTGATCAAGTAAAGGAAGGTGACTGGTATTTATACCAAAATTATACATAAATCAGGGTGTATGGGTGTGAATTTTCACCCTATAGGCTACCAAAATATTTACCCATGATACTTTTCTCATTAGAGTATATAAGACAGATGATACATTTGGATGTCGTGCACTTTATGGCTACCAAGAAGAAAGCTCAGTTTTAGATTAAAGAACATGTAGGGCCCTTTGTCTATAATTCCAGAACAGTTGGTTGAGAAGTTGGTTTTCAGCTAAAACAAATGAATTTCAGGCTATGTTTTACATGCTCCTATGACCCTTTTGGTTTAATTTCGAAGTTAAGGCTGGAGCAGAAAAAAACACCATATACACATACTCCTCAACCAGAAACAAAGAATTATATGAACCAAAAGCAATGGGAAAATAACACCCTGCAAGAGGTAGAGGAACAATTTATCTCCACCACAACATATCAGACTCCTACACCCCATGAGAAATATGACAAACTAGAGAAAAGGATAAGAGAGGAGTCCCCAATCAGAGAAATTAAGGCCAAATAATTTTTAATTTATAAGAAGAAACAAAAAACAAATTCAGCACCAACATTTCAGACAAGAAACAAAGATCAAGAAACCATTGTGTTGACAGGTCTTCATGCATCCACCAGGGATGATGATATTATCACAGGCTCCCTTTCTTCAACTACAAAATATCTTCATGAAACTTCACAATCAATAGATTTGGCTCAAAAATTAGGGGAATTTTGAGGTCTAAAATGGATCTACTAAGGAAATTATAAAATAATAATGGAAATAATAAAATAATATTTGATTACATCATCAAATTTTAGAGGGAAAACAGAAAAAACTACTTTTTCGACTTGTATTTTCAAATTATCTCCCAAATTGTTTACTCAAATTTCGAGTGGGAGTACTCGTTGGATACAAAATTTAATTCATCATCCAAGGAGTACCCATTTTGCATACTTTCGATGGATCCTACTACATGGAAAATAAGAAATACATGAAAAACATTATTACAATCACGTTTTTTCATGTATTTCTCATTTTTCCTGTAGCAGGGTCCATCAAAAGTATGCAAGATGGGTACTCCTTGGATGAGGAATTAAATTTTGCATAAAACGAGTACTGCCACTCGAAATTTTAGTAAAAAATTTGGCAGAAAAGTTGAAAATACGAGTAGAAAAAGTTTTTTTATTATTTTATTATTTTTTAATATTTTTACCCTTTTACTTAAAATATGGTGAATCATCCCCCATGGTTGACATCATCATCTTGAATCCTATTGGTTCTTATAAAGTTTATTTTGGTTGTACTTTTTTCTTAGGAGGCCCATTCTAGACCTCAAAATTCCCCTAATGACACTGTTGATCCCAACATATTTGCAAAGTACAAGGCTATTAAGAAAATAAATGACATGTTGAATGCCTCCACATATTCACAATTTTGGAAGAAGACTAAAACATCACAGCATAGGCTGCTTTCAGCATTTGATACTGAGAAGGGAAAAATGCAGATTGCCTTCCGGGAAGCCAAAGTACCAGCTCCAAAGACACCAGTAGATTATGAGGAGCATGTTTTTTCATTTGATTTCAAGAAAATCCATCCCATTGATCAAATGGAAATGCATAAGTAGTCTAGTGAAATGATGTATTCTTCACTGACAAATGCAGCGATGTCAACTTCAAGATTGTAGGCCTCAGTGAATAATATGTAAACTCAGCTCAAATTGGAAAGGATTTCATACTCAGCCAAAGACTCCAAAATTAAGTCACTAGAGGACTTAAAAATAAAATTGGGATACAATCCAAGTGATGTGAATGTTTCAGAAGAAATAATAAAGAGGAAAACTGTTGATATTGTAGCACTAAGAAAATATTTGAAACTTCCTCCGACTAAAGACCCACAAGCTAAGGAATTTGGAGAAATAGAGAAGGAGAAAGAAGATATCTTTAAGATTATTATTGATCAAAACATTCAGATTAGGGATATGGAGGTAGATTTAGAGAAACTACTCAAAGAAAAAGATTAGATAGCACAGTTAGCCATAGTCCCTCTTACAACAGTTCCCATTGCAGTAACTACAACACTAGATGCATCCACATCGACATCTGAAACAACACAGACAACAGATGAATCATTCAAGGCTATGGAAAACTTGAATCTTCACCAGCAAGAGATTGCAAGATTAAAAGCTCAATTAAAAATAATGGCAGAACAAAATCTGAAGATTGACACCTCTTATGTTGCAGAGTTGTAGAAAATCCATTAGCTAATATTAAAGGTTCAGCAGTTGTAGAGTGATTCAGTAATGTCCCATACTCTGGCCCAAGCTAGAGAAAATATATGGACAGAAATAAATGAGACAATCACATAGATATGGTCTTCCATTCCAATTGTATTTGAGCAGTGGGAGATGATAAAAGGTCAACAGGGGTGATAAAACAAATCAAGGAAAATTTAGGACAGAAGCCTGGGGAAGCTACAATTATTATCAAGCTCTTGAATTCCAAAAACATAGTGGAATTGGAAGAGTTGGGGATCCAAGACAAAATAGAGGCAATTCTAGAGGTGAAGAAAATGAACAACAAAAGAAGCCTTATCCTTCAAATGGATAATAAATGCTAGAGTTTAGATATCAGTATTTAGATATTTCATAAAAATATGTAGGTGTTGAATAGGAAAGGTCTACCAAGACTAGTAAATGAACAAGTGATGCAGGAGCATCAAGCCCAATTTTCATTTTTTAATATGTAATAAAAGGGGGTGTGACATTTTTATTATTTTATTAATTAATTTGTCATTTTTAAATAAAATAGGAAATGAATTATAAAAGTGAGGAGTTTGTAAATATTATTTTATTAATTAAAAGGATATGAGAGGAAATAGAATTAGGTAGAAAAATTAGGGAGTAGGAATGCTATGTACGGGACTTAGTTGAGCCCACATCTAAAATGAATTTAAATTAGATTTAGTTGAGGATTAGGTGGAGATATTTTTGGAGTGAATTAAATTCATTATTTATGTATAAATATGAGTGGTTTTTGTGAGGAAAATACACTTGAATAGTTGAGAGGAGGTAGAATAGAATAGAGAGGAGAGGTAAGGCTTGGACAGTCAAAGTTCATAAGCCTCCGGCAATTGGAAGGCCATTAATGTTGAATATCTAGCAAAGACAAAGTTTGTAAGTACTTCATTGTTAATGTGAAAAGTGTTTTCAGAATTGTGTGTTTCGATTCATTGAGTATGTGTATATCTTCTGTAACTGAGGTTTAAATTGAGAATGCACATTTTATATAATCTGAAAGTGGAATCGTTGGGAAGCGCCAATTCTATGTGGAAACAAGAGTCTTTCAAACCGATACTGGAATAATTAATTAGTTTTTATGGATTCATGTTTCAATGCACGAATTCAAGTGTCATCCTGTAGAAGAGAAGGAATCGATATCACTAAATATCGATATCATAATGATTAATTGAATGAGAATTTGCTGAAAGGATGCAGGAAGAGGAATCGATCCTACTGAAGGAGGATTAGATCGATTTTAAATTAAAGCAGCATTGGCATATCGACTCTAGAAAGTCGAATTCATGGAGGCGCACTTGTTTTGGTGAAAATCTAATTGGTCTGTTGTGAATGTTGGGTTAAAGTTGAAATTTGTTGAGCTGTGGAACAAATTAATAACCAAGCCAGCGCTTATGTTGTAATGTACTTGGAACGTTGTTAATGGCTCAATAATTGATTAATGATCAATACATGGGTTGAATTTGGAATGAATCTGGCAATCACATGTTGCAGATTTAAACTCACACAAGCTGACTGTATAATGCATGGATGAATGATTCAAACACAGATTATGAGCATTAGATTGCAGCGTTTATATGATGTCAAGCTGAAGCGTGATGCACAGAGTTAAAGAATAAAGGCGCTGGATAGTTGTAGCAGAGAAAGGCGTTCAGTTATAAGGCGGATCCTGAATTTGGAGTGAATCCCCAAGGACGCAGAGGAATCGCTGTTGAATTCGTTCTGAGGAATGTTATTTATTGGTATTCTGGCTATGATATTGCGAAGAGCAGTTTACTTAATTGAACGCAGATGTGAATCACTTTGCAGACGATCAATGGTGAGTAGAAAATGCACAGCTATTTAATTTTAAACTGGTTCATGTGGAAATCATGTTGTATTGATTACGTACTGAGTGAATTGGACAGTGAAATAGCATGGCACTGTAGTTCGGACGTTCAGAAGTTCAAAGACTTTTGCAGTCAATAATACCTCGTATATCTATTTGATATTGTGGATGAATGGAAGCGTTGAAGACGCAATTGAATTTGTCAGGGTGTTTATAAAGGTAAGCACATTGATGTAAATTCCTGTGGGCCGATGTTATTCAAATTTTTGCGTAGAGATTGATGGGAATGAGTAATTCCTTATGGGGTTAGTTGGATTAAAACGATGCCAAGTTCGTTTAAAACAACGATACACATGTATAATGGTAAAAAGGCGCATTTGTTAATTGGGGTTTTTTTTTTAAGTTGATTTTATGAATAAGACAAGTGGTTGAATAACTAAAGTCTTTTATAAGACTTTTGGAAAAGCTTTTATTTGCGAAATGGCCTTGTTGGGATTTAAATGGAAATTGAGGATGCGAGTTATTGGGTCTTACATAAATTCTTGATTATTGAATTTGAGTGGTGTTTGATAAACTTTGCATGAAGTTTTAAATTTATTTTGAATTGAGAAAGGTTTTGTAGACCATAAAAAGGCAATGAGAATTGGTTGTAAGTTTGATAATCATAGTGGAATGATTGTGAGATAAAGCTTCCGCAAATGACAATGAATGAAATTTCCCGGACTTAAGATTTCAATTGGGTGTAAATGTTAAGATGCATTTTTATATGAAAATCTTTAGGAAGATTCTAGGTTTGCAGGCCCTGCCTGCATCAACAAGAAAATCTAATCAATTTTCATGACTACCAAGAAAAGCTAGAGAACATTGCCCAAGGCATATCTAGATTTGCAAGCATCAAAGGCCACCTCATAGGGAAGGCCTTCATGGAGGCTTTGGATTTTGATTTATTTATCATTCATGAGCTCAGGCATTTTCGTCAACAAGCCCACTTTCCAAAAATACACATAGGTTGATGAAGCTTACCGAAAAATAATTAATCTTTCTATTACAACCGAAGATATATGGGGGAAATTATGTGATCTACTTGATTAAAATAATTTTTTCATCTCTGACAACACAACAACAACGGAGCAGGATTCCAGGCATAGTCAACAATAGTCAGCAATAGCAACCTCAAGAATAGTTCCAACAAGTCAAAATGTTCAAAAAATTCCTACAATTTTATGCTTATTTTGTAATTTTGTTCTAGATATTTTAGGAATTCTATCTTGATCCTTATATCAATATATTTTGTAATAAACTTATAAATACTTTTCATTTCAAAGTAAGAAGGGTTGTTTTTGTATCCAAGAAAGCTATTGTAATCTGTGTTTCAAGTTTCAGAGGACTTTTAGTAATACAGAAAGTTCTTTCACAAGATTCTTGTGTCAAAATATTGGTGAAGTGCATCTATCTTAGTAACTGTGTTTACTCTTCTTGTGTACCATTCATATGTGTTTTCATAATGTAAAGTATTCAATAGAAAATTAAGAACATAATTTTCTTTAAGACACAGTTTGATTCTATCTTTGAGTAATTTCATGTTTTCAAACTGAATTTAAGTAAAATAATTCTTAATTTCTCTTTACTTAATGGAAATTCCTACATTTATTCTTGTTCATTTAATTTAAATTACAGAATCCAATTAGTTTGGCTACCTTTCCCTGTAAAACATATCTGTAAAATCTATAACATATCCATTTTTTAAGTAATAGACTCCATAAACCAATGGTAATTTAACACATCAATCAACAAAAAAATTCAAAATCATTCAAAAAACACTGAACTTTCATAACTAGCCTAATATCGCAATATAAACAAATCTAAATCTTAGAGAGAGATCTCTCTCTGATGCTGGCAGGGGTAGATCCCAGCTTCCAAAGAAGTTTTGTGGTTACCTTTGTAATTTTCTTTGCAACCTCAAAATTATGGAGTGATAACTGAGAGGATAATAATCATTCCTCCCAACCACCCAAAATAAACCCAATCGGCATATACATATTTAAAATTAATAATATCATTTTTTAATATCTTTTATAATTTTTATAATTTTAAAATTTTATCATTTAATTAATAGACAAAGTATCCAACTCAAACTTCCCAAACAAGAAGAAACAAATATACGATCATTAGCTAACACATTATGTGTATGCCTCAATAGGCACCTCAATCCAGTGGTCTTAGAAAACCTCACTTATTTCTTGTTCCCTAATTAATATCATCCTTCTGAACTTGTATTCCTTATGAAAGGTATAACATATGATGATAATGATGATGATTAACGTCTACTAAGACCAATATGGTCTATCAGACCTTAAAAGTAAGAGATCATTAGAGATTCTTTAACATTTTGTTTCTATAATTGAAAATAAGGGAGAGAAGCATTCCTATATCACCATAATTTTGTTGACTTAGCAAGTCATAAAAAGTAACCCATTTTGTTGAAATTGGTAACCCATTTTTTAACTTTTTACTATATTAATTTATCATTGATCACTTTTAAACATGGTAAGGCCCATCAATATAGATGGGAAAAATAGAACATTTAATGAATGATTTGGCTTTATTTAGTGAATGAGTTGGCATGATTTCTCTTTCATTGGTTTGACCAAGTAGCATACCAATTTTTAAGTAGGTGTAGTATAGTGAATTATACTATAGTGTATTTTGGATGATTGTGACATGAGTTAAGTATGGTTAAATGTTATAAAAAATAATAACAAATTTTAGTTAGGTTTTGGAAATTTTGTGTGTTTTTATTTTTAGATCTCGGAATTTCGAGAAAATAATTATCATGTATTTTCAAGAGGAGATGCTTAAGAATATATCACACGTTTTAATAATCAAGAATTTATATAAGTAGTGTTATAGCATCATCAAAAAATTTAATATTGATTGAGTTGGTTCTAGGGTGAATTAATTCTTAATTGGAATCACAGCTCGGAATCTCCACAGTTCTCATTTTTAGGTCTAGACCTAAAAATGAGAACTGTGGAGATTCCGAGCTGTGATTCTAAAAATATACACCACAAAAATCTACAATCCACAATTCCTAATTGATTGTTGGTTTATGTTTTTAATAATAGGTACACATGATTTGCTTAGTTTCCACCCATCATCATGGTTGATATTGTTTGGGTGTTTTTTTAATTTAAATCACCTCTTTAACTCGTCTCTTGCTGTAATGGTCCATAGCGACAATGAACTCGGGATCTTCATGCATATATGGGGTTTATGGACCTTGGAATTTTTTGTTAATGCAAATTGCTTTATTCTACCATGTATGATGTCTACACAATGTTCTTTAAGTCTTGTCTATATCAAGTTATCAGTCTCACCTATGTACACTTTACTATAGTCACATGGAATGGAGTGATTCGAACTTGTGTAGGAACGCAAACAAATGCAAATATAAACCATAAACAAAGAGATGCAGAAAATATAAATCTTCAATACATTAATATCAAAGAACTGAAATATGCTTACAAGTAGAATGGAAATAAACTAACTTGGGTTATGGTAGCTTATCTCCAAGAAGATATGTGGAGGCTACATGCCTCTGAATCATGTTACAATGTAGCTCAAGGGCCTTTTTATTATTTGAACAACAAAGTAAAACCCTAAACAACCAAAACCCTTGATCTGGATCTTTGGGGGAGGCCCCCAAGATCTAAAAAATTGAAATGGATCTTGGGGGGGAAGAACCTCAAGATCTGAAAAATTGAAATGCCAAAAGCAAAGAGAGGACACATAGTAAAAAAAATCACAAAGAAACTTGTTTTATCAAATAGAGAATAACTGTAAAAGCTACATTGTGGTGGAAAACATGTCCCTTTACAAATTGTGACTTGGTACTTATAATATTTTTTAGTTACAATACCACGGGTGAATTCTATGGGTGGGTAAATACCATGGGAGAATAAATACGATGGGTAGATGTCACTTACAATACCATGCTTGGATAAATTTTGTGGTTGGATAAATACCATGGGTGAATGAATTCTATGGGTAGATGCCAATTTCCATTCAGATCATTCTCATGGTATTGTAAGTGACATCTACCCATGGTATTAATTCTCCCATGGGTGGATGAATACCATGGGTAGATACCAATTACCATTTGGATCAACCCTAAACCTAGGAGATGGAACGCTAATATTTTGTGGGTAGTTGGAGTTATTTGGGTAGCCAACTTCTCGGGGTTGTAACTTGGTCATATGATCTTCTTTTGGTGCCTAAGATACCTCATTGGAAAAGTCTCTTTGAGTACTACATTATTTTCCATGGTTATAGGCTTATTTCATATGTCAAAAAAACACCATTTAGGTGGTCGAAACAGCTCGGAAGTTCAAGACCTGAAAAAACTGCTAAAAATAGTAAATGTTGTTATAATCAAGGAAACTGATGAAACTGACTAGAGGTCTATGTGGAATAGGTGGGTGACCACCGATATACCCTTGGATCATGGACTGGACACTTTTATTCTTTTTCAAATTCATTTGAATTTTTGCATGGTCTAGCATGTCTCTTTGGTTATTTTGTGGTGAAAAAACTACCCTGGTTTGCTTCCTTATAAGGATATAATAGATCTATTATATTAGTTGTACATTGAATGTAGGGAAACTTTATAGTTTTTAATATGTTGTTCTATCTTGTTTTTTTTCCTACCTTCCTGGGATTTCTTAATGGAATTTTTAATTTCTTTCTCTTTATATCCATTTCACTTGAAGACATTTACCAGGTGTTCTAGTTCCTAAACCAAATTTTTATTGCCACATGACCATTTGTATTTGATAGTTAAAGTATTAATATTAACCCCTATTTTCTGAGTTGGATGATGATGGAAGCCTTCCTTAATATATTGATTTATCTGAGTCTTCTTGTGATATACTTTATGTGCCAATGTTTCTTCATTTTCTATGTTGAGAAAGATGTCTTAGAATGAAATACTTCTATTTTCTTCCATCTCCATGGTGAACTTTATGTATTTTGATATATTATTCATATGTTTCAAAAAAAAATCCAAATTCTCCTTACCATATGGCATCATGTACATATCTTCTCCACCTTTATGTTTTTATTTGAGAACTGCTGATGGTAATTTCCTCAAAGCATTACAACAAGATATTATCCACAACAAGTGAGAGCGGGGATCCCATCGTAACGTCCTCAATTTTTTCATAAATGTTATCTAAATAAAGTATGTGGATTTTAGGCATACGTTAACAAGTTCAATTGTTTCCTTATCAATAAGACTCCTTATGACTCTTATTGATTCATTTATCAAAATTTTGGTGTACAAATAAACAATTTCAAAGCTAAATAATATATATATTTCTTTTATTTTTATTTTATTTCATATCTTCTGCAAATTGTGAGAAATCCTTGATGAATGATTGGGTGTGACCAATAATAGGTTTGAGTTTTCCTGCCATATATTTTTCCAGGATATATGAGGGTGAACTAATAGGGTTTACAATTGATCTAAGTGGACAACCCTCTTGATGAACTTTGAGAAGCCCATATGTGTCTGGAATGATGGGATTCTTTGGAATGGTTTTTATTTCTAGGTTGTCATACAAAGAGGAGTTTTGAATAGCCTTCGTGACTTCCTTCATTATTTTATTGTTTGGGTATTTTTCAAATTTTCTATAGATGTCACCAAGGGTAAGGAACTCCTTCATTTTTCAAAGGTGACTCCTTATTGTTCATGATGAGAGTAGCATTCCCTCTATTGGCCTTAAGAATCATGATCTTGTTGTTCAGTCTTAGCTTTTTTTAGCTATAGATTCTTCCTAGATTATGTTTCTCTTTTTTCATCTAGCTTTTTATAGAATAAGCCCGCAATATTGTCTTATTTATTCTACCACATCATTGAGTAGGGAGGTGTCTCGTATTCTATATAGAAAATCAAGTCTTCAAGAGGTATTTTATTTGGTGCTATAGTGAAATTAAGACCACATTTTAGGATTCCAAGAGAGGCATTGTCTAGTTCAATGTTATAAAGTTTAATTACATTAATTTTCTTCTCTTCATTATTGTGACTCAGGGTTTTCAATTTGGTGAATTTGATGGACTATTTATTAGTTGAAATTTTGAATTCCTTTTTAAATTCAGAAAAAATAAAGCTGCAAAAAAAATTGAAAAGACCCTAGTAATAAAATCATGAAGTAAATCATAAAGGCTATTCAAAACTCCTCTTTGGATGATAACATATTAAAAAGAAAAAAAATCCTAAGAATACCATCATTTCACACATGTATGGGATTCTGAAATTTCATAAAGAGGGTTTTCCACTTAGACCAATCGTAAACATTATCGGCTCACCCTCATATCGCTTGGAAAAATTGTTGGCAAGAAAACTCAAACGTATTGGGAACACCTATTCATTCATCAAGGATTCATCGTAATTTGTAGAAGATATGAAACTAAAAAAAATAAAAGAAACAAATATCTTTATTATATTTAACATTGTATCTTTGTACACTAAAATTCCAATAAATGAAGCCATGAGAGTTATTGTTAGGTAAACTTGACTCGGGATAGAGTCAAAGTTGACTAGGGTAAACAATGGTGGTTTTGGGGCACATGGTTTTGTGCACCCATGGTTTTGACTCATGGTATTGCATGTAATGGAGCTTATAAAAAGCTGGAGAGACTTCATTGTAATGCAGGTCTGAAGGTGAGCGGTGAAGGCTCACTTGGCCAATCCGGCCAGGGTTTTGGCCAATGGTTAATGAAATTTCATTGGGTGGGTTTTTCCCCAGATTTAAGGTTTTCCCGGATAAAAATTTGTGTTTATGTTCATGATTTGTTGCTGGGTTCTTTATGTTTATTTCTCTCAGTAAATTATTTATTATTTCTGCCGGTAAGTTTCCTAACAACTGATATCAAAGCTATGAAAATCTAGAATCTGGAATGTAAGGGTCTAGAACCGCTGGAAAATGTCTCTAGTAGCTGAGAAATGGTAAGCTCTGGGCTCGTGAGGTTGATGAAAAAATACGAGCACTATGGCCGTATCTACGTCGTGGAGAAAACTGTGGCTGGAGCCGATGCCATTAGAGGAATTACTGTTGGCAGAGGAGATTTTCTTTGGCAGTGAAGAAACTGCAAAATTAGGACAGTGATGGGATACCTTCTTGCATATTGGATTGTGAAAGAGGAATAGTAGCTTGCGCAGAACGATGGCGGGGAGCTCGAAATGTGGGGATTCAGTCGATGGATTTTCAAACGGACGTGGATGACTTGAGCAGTTCTAATGCAAATGGGAACATTCCATTGGATCTTGTATTTAGCATACAGTCGAAGGCTTATGTTTTAGGTAATCTGGTTAAACAAAAGTTCCGCAGACATATTCACTGTAAAATTGTACTGGATTCAAATAAGTTGAAGGTCATCGGTTCACTGAAAAAGGTTTGCCAATATGATTGATTTAGACTGACGGGTATCTTCCCGCTTGGGAGACTTTGGAATGGTCAGTATGGAGAGGGTTCAAAGCTGGGTCGGGGAATATTGCGAAAATGCATTTTCATGCGAAGTCGGAGTCTAAGGTGACGAGCATGGGGGCGTCGTCATCGTCGACGCCGCGGAGGCCTCTCTACTTCGTGCAGAGCCCAACGTCCAGGGATTCGTTGCCCGATGGCGACAAGACACCCTTCTCTTTCACTCCGCTCGGCTCCCCCTCGCACCGGTCGGTGTCGGCATCGCTGTCAAGGCGCCACTCAAGGACTTCCTCGGGCACCCATTTTTGGAGCAAGGTCATCCCCGACGAAAGTCGCAGCAGAACTAAGTAGCCTCAGGCCAATGCCATAGCAGAGGAAGCGTTCTAGGACGATGAATTTGGCGGCAGAAAGATATGGCCCCGTCGTTCTCATGTCCTACTCTTTGTATCGTGTTTTGCACTACTTTTCACCATTTCTTTTGTCTGGCACTGTGGGGCGCCAGCCGTCCCTACAAGCCCCAGATTACCCTGAAGAGTATTGTCGTCAGCTACTTTCATGTTGACGAGGGAGCTGATGGGACTGGTGTGCCCACGATAATGATTTCAGCTTTTTGAGGACATACACCCAAGAAAAGCAGATCTTGTCACGAGTGATACCGCTCATAAAGGCATCTTCCAGCTGGTTCGTACATTGAATGTGATCGACCACTGTAGAGATGGACAGAGAGTTTCAATAGATGTGTGGTGGACAAAGAAAATAGGATGAGGTTTTACATTCACGAGAGTAGAAGGGCGTAGTGTAGAGGAGGATCGATACATAACTCATTGGAGGAATTCTTAGGAGAGGGCGTAGTGTAGAGGAGGATCGATACATAACCCATTGGAGGAATTCTTAGGAGAGAAAAGTGTTTGACAGAATGTGTCAATCAAATGCTTTGAAGAACGTCAAAATGAGAGAGGATATTTGCAGGTGGATTAACTAGTTGATGAATCATGTATCTGAAGAGAACCCCTAGAGAACTGGCGGTTACAGAGGCTGGTGACCCATGTAATCCGGTAGATGGATTCATTTTATATGGACATTGATGTCATTCGGCAGATTGATGTACAACTATGATGTCCTCTTTGGAGAGGACATCATGTATGAATGTAGAGAATGGTCATACAAAGAACAGCAACAATGAAACAAAAAAAAAATCATTATAATAGAGTTAATTTTTACATGTAAATGGGCATACTGCTATAAGACCTGGCATGCGTACCTCTGGGTAAATCACTGGTAAAGTCTGGGTTAGACCTAGGTGATAGGGGGGATGTCAAGTTAACAATTACCCTGGGTAAAAATTTGAGGGGGGAGCAGCTAGAGTGAGCGGAGTTGTGTCATTTCGCAGGTTTGGCTAGATTTAGTCAATAATCCCCAAGTCAAGTTTAAGGGGGGAATTGTTAGGTAAACTTGACTCGGGATAGAGTCAAAGTTGACTAGGGTAAACAATGGTGGTTTTGGGGCACATGGTTTTGTGCACCCATGGTTTTGACCCATGGTATTGCATGTAATGGAGCCTATAAAAGGCTGGAGAGACTTCATTGTAATGCAGGCCTGGAGGTGAGCGGTGAAGGCTCACTTGGCCGGATTGGCCAGGGTTTTGGCCAATGGTTAATGAAATTTCATTGGGTGGGTTTTTCCCCGGATTTGGGGTTTTCCCGGATAAAAATTTGTGTTTATGTTCATGATTTGTTGTTGGGTTCTTTATGTTTATTTCTCTTTTATTATTTCTGCCGGTAAATTTCCTAACAGTGATAAGGAGTGTTACTGATAAGAAAATAGTTTACCTTGTTGAAGTATGCCTAAATCCACATACTTTAGCTTCAAAGGTGAAATGTTTTAGCAAATTTAGGGCATTTAAATGGGATCCCCACTCTCACCCATTGTGGCTAATATATTTGTTGAATACTTTGACTAAATCACCATTAGTGTTTCTCCAATAAAACCAAAAAGGTTGAGAAGATATGTAAATGACACCCATTTTATATGGCCACATGGTAAGGAGAAGTTGGATGATTTTCAAAAGACGTAAATTTCACCATGGAGATGGAAGAAAAAAAAAGTATTTCATTCTTGGACGTCCTTCTTACCATAAAAATGACAAAAATTTGACACATCAAGTATATCGAAGGAAGACACGCACATATCAATATATTAAGGAAGACTCTCATAATCATCCAACACATAAAATAGGGGTTTTAAATACTTTGACAATCATAGCCAAAAATTTATGTGATAATGCACATTTGGATCGAGTACTAGAAATCCTAGTAATAGTCTTCAAGAGAAATGGATCCAATGATAAACAAATTAAAAATCGAGTAAGAAATCCTAAGAAAGTAGGCACAAAAAAACAAGAGAGAACAACATTGATAAATGAATCAATAAGAGTCATAAGGAGTCTTATTGATAAGCAAACAATTGGACTTGTTAAAGTATGCCTAAAATCCACATACTTTATTTAGATAACATTTATGAAAAAATTGAGGACGTTGCGATGGGATCCCCGCTCTCACTTGTTGTGGATAATATCTTATTTTAATGCTTTGAGGAAATTACCATCAGTAGTTCTCAAATAAAACCATAAAGGTGGAGAAGATATGTACATGATGCCATATGGTAAGGAAAATTTGGATTTTTTTTTTAAACATATGAATAATCTATCAAAATACATAAAGTTCACCACGGAGATGGAAGAAAACAGAAGTATTTCATTCTAAGACATCCTTCTCAACATAAAAAATGAAGAAACATTGGCAGATAAAGTATATCGCAAGAAGACTTAGATAAATCAATATATTAAGGAAGACTTCCATCATCATCCAACTCAAAAAATAGGGGTTAATATTAATACTTTAACTATCAAATACAAATGGTTATATGGCAATAAAAATTTGGTTTAGGAACTAGAACACCTACTAAATGTCTTCAAGTGAAATGGATATAAAGAGAAAGAAATTAAAAATTCCATTTTTCTTTAACAAAGAGAGAACAACGCTTTTTGAGTTCATTTTTCTTTTTTAGAACAACATTTTGAGAATTTTTGTGAATTCTTCATGATCCTTTTAAGGCA
Source organism: Pinus albicaulis (assembly GCA_034641835.2). Taxonomy (NCBI): domain Eukaryota; kingdom Viridiplantae; phylum Streptophyta; class Pinopsida; order Pinales; family Pinaceae; genus Pinus; species Pinus albicaulis. The sequence goes on along the minus strand of CM076581.1, from coordinate 180,760,175 downwards.
AATATACAAATTTATGAAAGGACACAAAAATTAGAGGTTACTGGAATCAACATATCAAGGAGAAATTGTAATCTTTAAAGAAATTGCTATGTATTGATAAGAAAAAAAGGAAAAGACACAACTATCTATATCACTTTGATGTATTTATTTTCACTAAAACTAATTTGAATGATTATTTTTATCATGTTGGTTCTTCCCTAATCGTCATAATTCTCTTTGAATTTTATTATTGAATAAGAATAAGGGCATATTTTCTTCTATTGAGATGTTCAAACTTCTTCCACTATCCCTACTCTTAAGGATTGTTGAGCCATCCTTTATACATAAATAGGCAAGTTCTATATAAAAGAAAAAGAAAAGAAAAAATATATCTATATGATTACTAACAATTCTATGATATGTCAGATGGAGGATAGGGGGTCTCATCAAGAGCCAGCCTACCATGATCATAAGGAAGCAGTGAAGTGGCATTCCCATTATGGCCACCACACTAGGGATATGATCCTAAGGGAAACTCAGAAAAAAAAGTCCTTGGAACAGGAGGTCTCATCACGAGCTGGCCTGCCCACCTTTCACTCCTTCCTAGTGAATGGCATTGTGATTCATCTGGTTCTCAAGCCAGCACAATGGCCTCCATCATGACATCACAAAGCACTTTCTTAGGCATATATGAAGGATTATGGTTCCAAGGGTGAAAAAGCAACTTTGTCAAGGTTATAGACACATGTGGGCAACAGAGCTCTGTTGATGGTATTGGAGTCATATTTTTCACAAATCAATAACAATTATAAACCCTTTTCTTATATATTTATCTTAATTTCAAATGAGATTATGCTCCTAAACCCATTTTTTGAACCTCTTACACATGAAATATTGTTTATAAATCAGTCATAATGGTTTAAGTGGATAATGACAACATAGGCACTTTTATTTATGTCAGTTGTCATTTTCCCTATTTGCGAATCATTACTTAGAATTTCCATATCTATTCACGATTTCATAATATGCCTCGATTTTAGTAATTCGATAATTTTTTATCATGTCATGAATATGTACGAATACTGTCTAGTACACTACTCCTCCATTTTCTAGTCAAGGGTGACCTATCATATTTTAGGGGGGTGCAGGTGACTTCCAAAATACACCTGTATATGGGTCAATTCCCTATTTTCATCAGATCCCGGAAATAGCAAGTTTAACGGTATTTTTCGATATACATAGGGTGTTGTTCCATTGCCATTTCTGTGTATTATTGTGAAACATTAACAGTGTGTAGGTCTTAGATGAAATGGGAGGGCGAGCATTATGTAGTGAACCTCAAGTACTAACAGTTTCCGACACTGCATGAGAAATTTTGGAGAGAGCAGGGTGGATTACCTACCTTACACGACTGCATCAGCCGTATGAAACTGTGGCCATCAAATTTTTGCAGAACTTGTAGGAGGACCATTCCATAGTAAGAGGAAGGAAAATAATAGTGACAGATGCAGTAATTGCTGAGGTGTCCAGTCTACCAAGAGTTGGACCCGTATGGACCCATAAAAAATTGAGACTTCAAGAGGTCATGAACATCTTTCGGAACGAAGGACAAACCCTGACTATCAAAGGAAAAGGGGTCCAGCTGGAAAATCTAGGGGAACCATGGGAAGAACTGGCTAGAATAGTGCAAAGCTACATTACATGCAACGGAAGAAAGGATGTGGTAAGACCACGCCACCTCAAATTATTAGTAGTACTAAAATAGAAATGTGCTGTGAATTTGCCTGCATATTTAAATTTTTTACTGCATGACGCTGCTTGGAGCATCAGGAAATCCCATCATACAAGGATGGTAGTAAGCCACCATTGTTTAATTCGATTAATAGTTAGTTACAGTCTTGCTCAGCAGCAGACTAGTTGGGAAGAATTGTTATTTTTGATAGACGAGGGAACAACCTTACCTGCCCCGAAATGAAAAAGAATCACCAGCACAGAAAACAAACCTCTAAAACGCAGACAGTCCTCCAAATTAAGAAGAAGCAGGGGAATTTTGGGAAACCTCCAGAGTAGCAGCAGCCAACCCTTAGAATTACCTAGTTCTGGAGATGAGAAACCCCCGCAACTGGAAGGAGGAGAAAATCAGGAAGAGGAAGAAACTAACCGAACCAGTGAAGAAAAAAGAGAGGAAGCGGAACCTCTCATAACCTCCAGCGCAAGTCCACCACAGAGTCCATTGTAGGAGGACGAATTGGCTCAAATTTTGGCCAATATGTGTGAGTATATGCAACCCCAGAGTCCTCTCAACCTCAATATTGAGGTAGAGCAATCACAGGAACATATTGTCCACAACAAGGATACATCCGAGGAAATGCATGAGGAGGAGAAAGAAGAAGAAGCCCCTCAGGAAATATCAGATCAAACTAAGGTTTCCTCCCCTGAGGACCCTGGTCATGATAATGCGAACACTGAAGAAGTGTTCCAAATAGAGAATGTGGAAACAAGCCAGGACAAGAGCACAGTCCCTGAAGAACAAAACCCAGCTGAGTAGCCAAGTCCAGAAAAAGAAACAACTGTTACTCCCAAGAAAAATGAGAAGAAGACAAATGAAATTAAGTGGCTATGGAAGGAATAGCAAAAGCTGCTAAAATTAGTAAAACAACTCAGACAGAAGATAAGGGTTCTGAAAATGGGGAAAATCTCTAAAATAACCCTGAAAATGGGGGATGGAGCCATCCAAATGCAACCCCATAATACAAGGGCCATGGAGACTCAAACCAAGCCCATATTCATTCAGGATAGCAAGGAACAACAGGCAATTTTTACAGACGCAGTTGCCCAAACCAAAAATGTACAAGTCTGTAATAAAGATGTTCAGACCAAGGCACTATCCTCTAGCAGTATGGCCAACCAGACATTTTGCAATAAAGAGACACAGACTGTAGGAACTTGATATTGTAATAAGAAAACCCAGGTAGATCTTCAACCCAAAAATGTTTTGATAAACAATGACCCTGGTATAGAAAAACTCTGAGAGGATCTGGCATAGGCTCAGTGGGCTAGAGAAAAGCTCGAAGAAAAGATTGTTCCTAGGAAGAAATACCAAGAGTTACAACAACAATTAAGGGACAACAATGCATCAGAGGCAGAAGCCTTCTATAAATGTTGGAAGGAAGAAGAAAAAGTTGAAGAGGTAAGGAATAGACTACAAACAGTCAGGATTCAAATGGATACTCTCTGTTCTCTATATACAAATGTACTAGCATGTAGGTCCCCTGCCAAAAATTATGCTTTTCTTTTGTTAGAAAGATATTTGCAGTTAAAAATTAACGCTGTTAAGGCAGGAAAACCTATAGAATTAAAAATTGTAGATGATTTTATAAACTGCTGCAAACTCTATGGAGTAAAAGTTCAGTGCCTACTCTGTGAATTTTATTTGCACAATTTTATATTGGAGGAGGAAATAGAGATAAATCCCAGTCCTTTTGTGGGTGATGTCCAATATCAAGCATTCATTTCATTTGTTGTTAACCAGTTAAAATGGCTCAAAGCCTATAACACTTTTCAGAGACAAGAAAATGGGTTATACCTTTGGGTTAGGGGTGAATCGAGACACCCATTACAATTATGGGCTAGGCAGAAAAGCTTAATGAAAAAGGAGGGTGTGATCCAGACATTGGGAGCCATCCACAAAGCAATCATCCTGGATGGGGTAGAATATTTTCTGTCCATCAGAGACCAAGCCGTAGTAGCAGCTAAACTCCGATGGAAGATTTCCAATTGGAATATTCAAGACATAGAGCCATTCAATTATAAAAATTTTGAGTTAGCTGTCGAACGCGTGGCTATCTATAGTAACCTCATCTTGAGGGAAGGCCCATATTGGTTAGGTTGTAGATTTCGAAGCCCTATTATCTAGTATCCTGTAGCAAACTATAAGGCCAAATATGAATTACCTGAAGGGTAGACAAGACATATTTTTGAATTTTTAGCTGCAAATCATGGTTTTAGACCACCTAATGAAAAACCCTCTCCAGCCTATTCTCTAACTGCTTTACATGTAAACTATGGTTTTCATGAGGACATGAAAAAGGGTAAGCAGGGGGGTGTGTTGAGCATTGGAAAAGGTATGGATTTGCCATGTATTTATTTATCTTTTTCCTTTAATCATAACTCCTTTATATTTTAGAATGGTAATATATTGAAGAATTATAATAGAATTAAGGAGATTAGCGAGTGTTGCAAATTGATTAAAGCTTGTATTTTCTTATATGCAGGAAATAGATGAAGTGGGAAGCCACCATTCGGGAGAAAAAGACAAAGTAGAAATAACTTTTGTTCGTTCAACAAAAGGCCATATCCAGACAAAAAGGTCAAGATAGGAGCGCACAGTCAAAGAAAAGAAAGGAACAGCGCGACATCAACATAAGAAAACAAAATGATAACTGAAGATAGAAGATAGAGCGAATCCCTCAGGATCTCTCGATCTTGAGGGATCGCTGCTCAAAGCTTATCTGTATTTCTTGTTTCATCCACTGGCTGTTATAAAAGGACAACACTTGTAGAAAATCAAGGATGTATTATGATTATTCAGATTTCCTGTTGTATTTTCACGATTGCTCATCAACTCTCGTTGGTTAAAACAGAGTCCAATTGCTTGTAAACTCTGTTACATATGATTAATATATAATCCGGTTGCCGTTCCATTATTTGATACTAGAGTAGCTCGGCCTTGGTGGATCCACTTGATATCTATACCATTACTTTCCAATTCCAGTCATGTGATGGTTTGCTTTAGTTCTCATTTCCTTTGGTTGCATTGCTTCACAGTTTCCATTTTTTTATAGCTTACTGTTTCAATGTTTTATGAAATCGGTTTGTTGCATCAATTGTGAGTGAATTCAGTTGCTATTCCTTTCCAACATAACAACATTATTTATTCCTCTGTAACTTGTATTGTTATGCTTCTCAGATATAAAGCTTCATTGTTCAGAATTTGCTGTTCATTTCCATTAAATAGCTTTGCTGTTCATTTCTGATAACTAGATTTACTGTTTATTCCTTTCCTGTAAGTATTTGGTTTTCTTTAGGATGTTATTGCAGAGAGCATGTTTATTCTATCTCCATTAGCAGCATTATTGATTTAACTCAGTTACCATTTCCAATTAGTTGCTTTATTGTGGAGTGTAAGATCATCAACTGTAAAGGACATTGGCTATTACTGTGTAAGTTCTCAGATTGAGGATCTTGTTTATGCTTGATTTCATTTACATCAGTTGACAGAGGAAAGAGTTATTACTACTGCATCCTTGACTGATGATTGCCGAGTGAGTGATTGGATTTTAGAGCATTAAGTTTCATGTCATTGCAATTAGATTTCATTTTCAAGCATTCGTTTACTCTTGTATTTGAAACACTGTACCGCAAATTGGAGAGCATTAATCTTAGATTAAATTTCCACCTCAGACTGAGTACACTCTTGAGATAAAAATTCGTACCTAGATTGATAATTAATGTAGGATAAATAGGAGTTAAAGAGACACCTTCTATACCTCAACAAAATTCACTCTACATCCAAGGTAAAATTGATACAATAGCCAATATCCTTAGAAGGAAACAAATCAAATTATCTTTCTCACCACAAAATACCTTGAAAAAAATGTTAGACCATGCAAAAGGTCAAACGAATCCAAAAAAAATAAAAGGTGTTTACTCCATTCCATGTGACTATGGTAAAGTGTATATCAATGAATATGGCCACTCGATACATATAAACTAAAATAACATTGCGCAAACATCATAAATGGTATAATAAAGCAATTTTCATTAGAAAATCATTCCAAGGTTTATAAAACACCATATATGCATGGAAAATGTCAAGGTCATTGTCAACATGGACCACTACACTAAAAGACAAGTCAAAGAGACCATTGAAATAGAAAAACACCCAAACAATCTCAATGATGATGATGGATGGAAACTAAGAAAATCATGGGCGCCCATTCTTAAAAGCATAAACCAATAATCAATTAGTAATTAATTCACCCTAGGCCCAAACTCAATCAATATTAAAAAATTGTATAATGTCATAACATTATTTATATAAATGTCTAGCTATCAAAACATGTAGGATCTTCTTAATCATCTCCTCTTGAAGATAGACGATGCTTCTTTTCCCAAAATGTCGAGACCTAAAAGTAAAAACGCACAAGGTTTTTGAAACCTAAATAAAATTTCAACTTGCAAAAGCATTAATGAAAGAATAAATAATTATTTATATTGGTTTTGACTTTTTTTTGAAAAAATAGAAAAATATTTTATTCTAGATTTTCAGATTAGCATTGTGTAAATGTGTGATCTGAAACATTTGGTCCCTAACGATGGATGGACTTACCATCCGAAATGTTGGATGGATCACACATTTACACGATGCTATTCCGTAAATCTACAACAATATGAATAACTGTGGAAGTTTCCAACCACTCATAGAATAACATGTTAAGATGGTTTGATGTTATTTTGGATTGAATGTTATGATTTGATATAGTTTTATATTGTTTCATATGGAAAAAGATGATCTAAGATGGTTTGAAACTATTGTAGATGAATCAAGATGAGCTAAGATGGATTGGAACTATTTCGAAAGGAGCAAGACTATCTTAGATGATCTTGGACCAGTTGAAGTAAGTTGATATGAGACAAGATGAACTGAGATAGGTTTGGATGACTCGAGATGATTTCAAGAAACCTATGATGAGTTAAGATGAGTTATTAAAAGTAGATATTAACTAAAATGAGTTAAGACAATCACAATATAGTGTAGATGATGAAAAACATTCTTACTCCTCCATAGTAGCTAAGATAGTTGTGATTTAGCAAAATGAGATCAATCAGTTAATCCTGAAGGATTGATAAGTTAAATGTGACGCATATCAGCTATGAATAATTTAGTTAGTATAATAGATAAACATGTTATGAGACAAGGCACTTGATAAAGTGAATTGAAATTTGGTTCTTAGTGTATTGTATAGTTGTTTGAGGAAATATCTTTTATGTCTATCATCAAACTTGATTGTGTGCATTTACCTAGATTGATTATTAGTAATTGTTTGTTGAATTAGGGTTTCCCAACATACATGTATTATTATGTGTTTTACATAATTGTGCATTGATATAGCACTGAACTTATGATTTATGATTTGTTTCATATTTGGAGTAACATTTGGAAAATTGGTTAAGTAAATTATATTATTTTACACACGATGATTTGAGTATATGCATGCATATTTGTATATTGGAGTAAATTTATATTTTCACTTGTTTGTTCAATATAATTGGTTTAGATGTAGCTTAGGTGAATTAAGAAATTGGTGGTCAAGCCTCGTTAGCAATGTCATATAGGTGTTATAGGTGACTAGATTACTCAACTAGAATGTAATATTCAAATAAGATTAAAAGTAAGGAACAAGTGACAAAATGTATAATACAGTATAAACCCCCATCCATCTCACATAAATGCACAATGTCATCTTCTAGGAAGGTGGATGGTGTCACACCCACCACCCTCCCTCTCAAGTGGTGTATGCAAATGCACACCTTCACCTCCTAGTGGAGTGGGTGGTTAGGAAAATGCACACCTAATTTCATCGCTCTTGGTGGGGTGGGTGGTTATGAAAATGCACACCTAACTTTATCCCTATGATAGGGTGGGTGGATATGAAAATGTGCACTTTCACCTCTTATAATAGAGTGTATGTTGGGAGACGAGTGAAGGTGTGTGTGCAAATGCACACGTTCACCACCCTAGGTGAATACACAAGTGCACACCTTCAACCCCAGGTATAAATCCCCTTAAGGTTATAAATTTATGAAAAAGGAAGGTTTAAAATTTAAATGGAATAGATATAACAATGTGGGATTTCTTGGTCAGTGAAATTGAGGTGTTATTAATTCCCCCACCAACATTTAAGTCTCTCCAATGTCATGTTTTCCCCATATGAGTAGCTTATGCTTGTGTCATTTCAAGAGCTTGTGCTTACAATTGTGGTCAAGTGCATGTCATGGATGATTTTAGTGGAGTAAATACCACCACTTGCGATCTCTTTGCAAAGGGTTTCAAATTTGAATGTTGTAAAGGAGTTACAATATTTGTAATACTCACATATTAAGGAATGATGAATGTTGCATTATGAAAGGGGAAGATTGTCAAAAAGTGAAGTACAACATACAAATACTTTAATTGAGGATTGGTTGATTAGTAAATTAAGGGTAGAGTTATTCTCACACTAATGTTCATAATAATCACATATTAGGGAATGATGAACTTGATGCATTATAAAAAAGGAATGTCGTCAAAAAGTGAAGTATAGCATACAAATACATTAATTGAAGCTTGGTTGGTTAGTAAAGTAAGGGTAGTATTATTCTCCCACTAATGTTAAAAATCCTTTAGAAGAATTTTTACCACTTATATGTCAACAATGCATACATAAACAATGCATAAACGAATCAATTGTTGTTAATATAGGTGCAATTTTTAAGAAAATATAGCAAAATATATGCTCTAATTACACCTTAAGGAATTACTCTTTGAAAACAACTCTCCATATGCCACTGTGTATATCTATGCAATGTCAGATTGAACGTTAGATGATTGAAGATTTGTGTGTCGTTAAATTAGTAGTTAGAAAAAATAGTTAACAAGCATTAACAATTAGGGAAAAACCTACATACACCCCTTCCTGTCATATCTACAAACCCTCAAAACATAATTTCCTCCTTAAGCGGCTAAAACTGGACTGTAAACTACTATAGGATTTCTTCGTTTGGTTGGATGCACTACTCGATGGGTCCTAGGATTGGACGGGAAGTCATGTGTAATTTACTCCATCTATTACAATTTTAGCAAAGGATTGGGTATGTTTTCATTTACCAAACTTGTATTATGTCCATCGGCTACATTCTCTATGTCAATATAATATTGTTTTCTTGTTTTCATCCAAATTTTGGGAAATGACAGGTAAAATGGTGGACATGATAGAAATATTAGGACTGCCTTTTTTGAAGGTATCAGACTTGCCATCCTTTCTGCATCCTTAAAATACCAATGAGTCCATGTTGTGATTAGTAATGGATCAATTTAAGCCTCTTTCAGAGGTAATGTGGGTTCTAGGAAATTCCTTTTCCGAACTGTAATCGAAAGAAATAAATTCAATGAAATTACAAGCTCAGATTTGCATTGTCGGTCCTCTCATACCCTCGGCTTTATTGGACGGACAAAATCCCGAAGATACAGACCATAGGGTACACTTGTGGAAAACCACGAATTGCATGGATTCGTTGAATACTAAAGAACACGCAAGCATCGTGTATGTTTCCTTCGGAAGCCTGGATGTTCTTTCAAAAGAACAAATGCATGAGATATCTCTTAGGCAGAAGGCCAATGGGTATTATTTCCTATGGGTCATTCAACCACCTTCTTCCAAAGGGGAAATTAACAGTGAAGATAACTTGTCTGCGGGTTTCTTGAATGAAACCTCTGGGAAAGGGTTAGTCATTCCATGGTGTCATCACCTCGAAGTTCTTTATAAGATGTTATCACAAGGGTTTTATGCATGAGGAATATGTGAAAAGGATATAAAGATTCTTGATGTCTTTATAAGATGTTATCTCAAGGTTTATTAAATATCCCATATGTATAGTATTATTGGACTTTTTAAATATTCTATTAACTTAAGTTACCAAAATTATAATCAAATTATTTAACTATAATTTAATCATATTTTTTTTTAGATTTATTCAATACTAATTACGATTAACTAAAAATTTTGTATAACTCTACCGAGAAACGCAGGAACAATATCAAGGAAGAAATGTTTGTTACAAAGCAATGATGTTGCAATAATGTTAGTTTTATTGCCACTCAACATTAAATCTGGACAGCCCCAAAATTTTCAATGGCATACCTTATGCACTTTAAGAATCACAACGCAACAACAATCTTAAGGATTCTTGATGTGTTTATAAGATGTTATATCTTAGGGGTTCATTTTCTCCCGAGTATTATTGATTTCTATTAAATATCCCATATATTTATAGTATTGCCGGACTTTTTAAAATATTCTAATAAATTAGGTTACCGAAATTACTATCAAATTAATTGTAATTAGCTATAATTTAATTATATTTTTCTAAATTTACTCGAGATTATTTATAATTAATTAGAAATTTTGTATATTAAAATTATATTAATTATATTACATATAATTGACAATTAACAATAATTTAATTAAAATTTACTTTAATTAATTAAAAAATACTAATAATTATTTTAAACGGCTTAGAAGTACTTATTTAAAATATTATTACACTATCTAAAAACAAATTAATTAGTGAAAATTAAAGTTAATCCAATAAATTAAATAGTATTAATTACACCATAAGGTGTTCTTCTTTGAAAGCAACACCCCCAATTGCCATTGTGTACATCTATGCAACATCAGATTGAATGTGTTAGATGGTTGAAGATTTGTGTGTCGTAAAATTTGTAGTTAGAAAAAATAGTTAACGAGCATTAACAATTAGGGAAAAAACTACATACAACCCTTCCTATCATATCTACAAACCATCAAAACTGAATTTCCTCCTTCAGCGGCTGAAATTGGACTGTAAATTACTATAAATTGCTTTGTTTGGTTGGATGCACTACTCAATGGGTCCTAGGATTGGACGGGTAGGTGTGAGCTGCTAGGTTTAGATGGGTCCCTACCATTGGATGTGTGATTTTCAGAACGTGTAGATGTTGTTGGGCGAGGTTTTTCCACCCTTACTTTTATTGTCCTATCTTTTTAGTGTTGGCATATCCAGACACTCGTCCACGAACATCCATGAAATTCTCAAGAGACGAACCTATCTCCTGTGATTCCTACTTGGATCACTAGGAATGTTTCAGGCACAAAACCAGCCCTGGAAATCACATTAGTGAGTGCACTAAAGTTTTCCTCAAAAAATATCTCTATCTATGTAGAACGTGTTATATATCGTTAACTTTGCAGTCGACAATATGTTTGTGATGACTCCATGTAATACATATTTCTCTCTTGATAGGATTCTTTATGTGTTTATAAGATGGCATATCTTAGGGGTACGTTTTCTCTCAATTATTAGTGATTTTTAATAAATATCCCATATATTTATAGTATTTTCGGACTTTTTAAAATATTTTAATAAGTTAGGTTACCGAAATTATTTATAATTAACTATAATTTAATTATATATTTTTAAATTTACTCAACATTATTTATAATTAATTAGAAATTTTGTATATTAAATATATTAATTATATTACATATAATTAACAATTAACAATAATTTAATTTAATTTTACTTTAATTAATTAAAAAATACTTATAATTTATTATAATTATTTTAAACGGCATATATGTACTTATTTAAAATATTATTATACTATCAAAAAACAAATTAATTAGTGAAAACTAAAGTTAATCCAGTAAATTAAATAGTATTAATTACGACGTAAGGCATTCCTCTTTGAAAACAACCCCCCAGCTATCATTGTGTATGCAACATCAAATTGAATGTTAGACGATTGAAGATTTATGTGCCGTTAGATTAGTAGATAGAAAAAGTAGTTAACAGTCATTAACAGTTAGGGAAAAAACTACATACAACCTTTCATGTCAGATCTACAAAACCTCAAAACCAACTTTCCTACTTGAGCGGCTGAAACGGGACTCTAAATTACTGTAATATTTCTTCGATTGGTTGGATGCACTATTGGACAGGTCCTAGGATTTGACAGTTAGGTGTGATTTGCTAGGTTCGGATGGGTCCCTCGCATTGTGTTAGTGCTAGAATCAACACTTGGATTTTGACAAGCGCCTCACTAGACACATATTAAGCTCGACGAATTTTCTTATAATTTGATTTGATTTTTTTGGAAAGTGGTTGAAACTCATATACACTGAAATGGGTTTTGTGCAGATAAGAATCTCGCACACATATGAAGGCACTGGTGCATGATGTGGTAGAAATTTTGAGTTTGTAGCCTGATGGTTAGAAGAATGGAAGACAAACAGTGGATATGTAAAAAAAAATCCCACTACTAAGAGGAAAGGGTAACACAAATTCTAGATCTAAAACGTATAGTGAAAGAATGCTTTTAAAAGACTTACAAGAATCTCTCTCTACATTTTAAGAATCAAATTACAAGGAATTATTCTGACTAACATGACCTCATGAATCAGGAATGCTTGATGAATCAAGACTGACAAAAACAGATTAACATGCATGCTAGACAAACACACTTATAAAAGCATGAAACAGGATTTAATTCCACCTCAAGGAATGCTTATGAACAATCTTCAATTCATACTAAATCAGGAAATTTTGGAACAAGACTTACAAAAACAAATCCATATGTCTTGGAGGTTCACAAGACTAATAAAAAAATAATATAGAACTTCTATTATAAATCTGGAAAGACAGATAAAGTATATAAAAATATAAGGGAAAACAATACACACACCACACAGTTTGTGAGTCCCCAAGAGTGCCTCTGTATATAATTTGTTCAAAAATGTACAACATAGTATGCCATGAAATAGAAAACCAACCAACCCCTTTATCCTTGCATTACACAATATATATACAAAAAGGAATTCTGTAAAAAGCCTCCATAAAATGTGTAAATCTGTTTCTGAGACTTTATTACAACCCTTTACATATAGTAGAGTTTATCCAAAACATAAAAAGAAAACTGAAATAGAAATGAAGATAGATCATCACAAGATGGAGCTCAAGGTGGTTTAGTACTCCTTGTTGCTTGGAAAAAACTACCTCCACAAAAAGTGCAATCTACCAACTGAAAAGAACACCTGTACCCTTATCTAAAAAAGTGTAGGAGCAGCTACCTGAAAGGAGTAACCAAATGGAAGATAACCACCTTTTAGGTGAGCAACACCTCTTGTTTTAACAGGTCTTCAATATACGAATAAAAATAAATACCTTGGTCAAGATAAGAGACCTTTCTTCGAGCTTTGAGTAGGTGTTGTTATATTTTCTGATAGATATCAAAATATTTTAAAACAAGTAGTTCCATAAATTTTTGGAAAACCTCTAACTTCCTCTGAAATCCTACTTATGCTTTCAAAAGCGTGTTGATACTTGCCATGTATTGGGATGAGAGTGGAGGGGAGTGAGGTGAAGTGCAGGAATGGAAATTAAGCAAAAGGCGTGGGAATGGAACAATGAGCGAGAGGAGTAAGTGCATTAAAATATATCACAATCTCAATCACAGAGTGGAGCAGAGTGAATACATCATTGGGGTGGAGTTGTAACGCGATATATCGCAATCACAAGCAGAGGGGTTATCACAAATCGAAGATCAGAGCTTATCGCATACCGCAATCGGAGGATTATTGCACTTTTAAATCAGAGGGTGCAACATGGATATTTAGCAATAGGATTTGTGATATGCAATAAGCGAAGTGACGTGGTGATAAGGTGGGTCCTACCAATCGCATCAGGGGTTTTTAGGAGTGGGCAACATAAAGCAGTAACAAAGTGGTGGAATTGCAATGCGATATATCGCATCGGGGTATCGCAATCACGAGATGGAGTAGGCAACATGGATGGTTAGCAATAGGATTTGCGATATGCGATAAGCGAAGTGACGTGGCAGGGAAATGGGTCCTAGTGTTATCGAAATTGGGGGTGTTTTAGAAGCAGCTGCATATAATAACAAAGGGATTGCGAGATGGTGATTGCGAAATAAGGTAAGGTGGGTCCACAAAGCAATATGATAGTGCGGTATGATGTGGCGGTAGGCGAGTCCCACTATTATCGCAAGCGGGGATTTAAGGAGGCAGAAGTAAGTGAATGCACCGAGAATTTATGATTTGCGATGAAGTAGGTCCTGTTAATGGTTTTAAAGAGGAAATGTAATAAATAAATAAAGCAGACCAAAGCGTAACAAAGGATTTTTTAAGTGTTTAAATGCTGCAGGAGCATAACAAAGGAACCCGACGGTGAGATAACAAAGTATAACATAATTGAATTTGGAGGGTTTAAAGTGGATTTAAATGGAATTTGAGCACTAGAATTTGCATTTTGGTTTAAAAATGATAAAAAACTAAAACATTTTAACCCTCCAGGACCTTCAACCATAGGTTAAGAGACAAGAGACAATCAAAGACACAACTACAATAGTGACGAGACTTTAAAAAATTGCAGTGCTAACAGTGGCTCCCATTAGGGATGAAGTCCTCCCTATGAGGCTTCAAGGACCATAGTTCTAGTGCCTTTTCTAGCCCTTATTTCTCCAACCAACAATTTTTCTCATTAACTCAAGAAGACCAGCATGCCTAGCCATTGGTTAATGGAGTCATAAGCTAGATTTCAATGTGGAAATTATTTCAACACAACTAAAATACGGAAATAAAAATACAATCTAAAACTGAAAACAAATATTTGATTGGCGAGCTTATTCATCCTCCTACTTCTAATTAGCTGAAAACATGCCTAATCAAGTATAACTTGATTTCCAATGTAACCATAAAATCATTTGGACATTCTAGAGAAATTATTGCATGTAACTGTTTGAAAATACCCAGAAGTGATATAATATATGCAGCAAGAAACGAACTGAAAACCTATACTTACTGCTATAAACCGTGTGTGTCATTTCAACTGCTGCTATATTGGAGACCCCTGCTGAAAATGAATCCATCCAATCAGCAACCGGATCATGAAACATATGAGGAATATCTAACCGATCCAAAAGACCAAGTTGTTGTTGTTTAAAAACTTCTATGTCAATAAAACTAGGCTACTCTTGTCCTCCTTGCAACAACTCATTAACTACATATGTTTCATTACATTTAAGGGTAACAAAATCTTCTTTAAGCTTTTTATTACTTTCTTGGACAACAAACTCATTAGAGGCACTTAAACCAGCAGACCTAAATGGTAGCAATATATCAGGTTCCAAAGGAATAACAACATGCTCATCAGATTCTTCATCCTGAGTACTAGGAAGAATTGGATTTGTATGAATCTGTTCTGGATCCATACCTTTTTCAAACTCTTCATAAAAAATTTCCACAACACTGCTAGAAGAATCAACTTTATCATTCTGAACATAACACTCAAATTCTTCACAGCAGTTATTAAGAAACAACTCAGATGAATATAGTCCTTTACAATAATGATGAAACATTTCATGAAATTCCATTAAAGAAGAAATAGTACCAACAGGGAAGGACCATAACCATTTGCGCGCATCTCCATCAAGGGAAAGCATAAATATTTTCATGAGGACATCTTCATGAAACACATCTAGCAAGTGCATAAGAGCATGAAATAAAATCAAGTAATTAGTGGGATGTTCATCTTCATCTCCTCGAAATATTAAAATACGATGTCTACATTCATCTATATAAGGCACCAAATTAGGAAAACCGTGAATTGCCAAAAAATTTAAAGGAGAAAACCTTTGAGCTAATATGGCAGCAAAGGATTTCGACATTATGAAACTATGGAACCACCACTGGATTCTTTTTCATGGAGTCGTCGGGTGAAAGATCACAATCTTCTTCAATTCACCAATTTTTGTTCACGATCAAGAATTGATCATCAACAATAAAACAAAATACTCGGGAGAATACCTCGTTGCAAGGCCTTCGTCTCCGGGAAAACACACCAAAAGATGTTCATTAGGGGAATTTTGAGGTCTAAAATGGGCCTCCTAAGAAAAATGTACAAAAAAAATAGACTTTATAAGAACCAATAAAATTCAAGATGATGATGTCAACCATAGGGGATGATTCACCATTTTTTAAGTAAAAGGGTGAAAAGATTAAAAAATAATAAAATAATAAAGCTACTTTTTCAACTTGTATTTTCAACTTATCTCCCAAATGTTTAATCAAATTTCGAGTGGGAGTACTCATTGGATGTAAAATTTAATTCCTCATCCAAGGAGTACCCATGTTGCATACTTTTGATGGACCATGCTACATGAAAAATTAGAAATACATGAAAAAATGTGATTACAATCATGTTTTTCATGTATTTCTAATTTTTCGTGTAGAATAATCCGTCGAAAGTATCCAACATGGATACTCCTTCGATGAGGAATTAAATTTTCCATCCAATGAGTACTCTCGCTCGAAATTTGAGTAAAAAAATTGGGAGATAAGTTGAAAATACGAGTTGAAAAAGTAGTTTTTTCTTTTTTCCCTCTAAAATTTGGTGATGTAATCAAATATTATTTTATTATTTCTACTATTATTTTATAATTTTCTTAGGAGGCCCATTTTAGACCTCAAAATTCCCCTAATGAGCATTGGAATCGGCACTTGGATTGTGACAAGGACCTGACCAGACACATCTTAAGCTCAAGGGATTTTCTTATAATTTGATTTGAGTTTTTTGGAAAGTGGTTGAAACTCATACACACTAAAATGGCTTTTGAGTAGATAAGAATCTCTCACACATATGAGGGCACTTAAGCATGATGTGGTAGCAATTTTGAGTTTGTAGCATGATAGTTAGAAGAATGGAAGACAAACAGTGGATATGTAAAACAAAGTCCCACTACTAAGAGGAAAGGGTAACACAAATTCTAGATCTAAAATGTATAGTGAAAGAATGATTTTGAAAGACTTACAAGAATATCACTCTACATTTTAAGAATACTATTACAAGGAATGCTTCTGACTAGCATGACCTCATGAATCAGGAATGATTCATGAATCAAGACTGACAAAAACAGATTAACATGCATGCTAGATCAAAATACTTATAAAAACATGAAACGAGATTTAATTCCACCTCAAGGAATGCTTATGAACAATCTTCAATTCATACTGAATCAGGAAAGCTTGGAACAAGACTTACAAAAACAGATCCATATGTCTTGGAGTTTCACAAGACTAATAAAAAACATAAGATAGAACTTTTATGATAAATCTAGAAAGACAGATAAATTATGTAAAAACGGAAGGGAAAACAATACACACACCACACAGTTGGTGAGTCCTGAAGAGTGCCTCTAGATATCTTATCTGTTCAAAATTGTACAACATAGTATGCCAGGAAATAGACAACTAGCCAACCCCTTTTCTCCTTGCATTACACATTATATATATAAAAAAGGAGTTCTGTAAAAAGTATCCATAAAAAGTGAAAATATGTTTCTTAGAATTTATTGCAACCCTCTACATATTATAGAGCTTATCCAAAACATAAAATGAAAACTGAAATGGAAATGAAGACAGATCATGGCAACATGGAGCTCGAGGTGGCTAAGTGCTGCTCATTTCTTGGAAAAAACTACCTCCACAAAAAGTGCAATCTACCATCTGAAAAGAACACCTATACCCTTATCTGCAAAAGTGTAGGAGCAGCTAACTAAAAGGAGTAACCAAATAGAAGATAAGCACCTTTCAGGTAAGCAACACCTCTTGTTTTAACAGGTCTTCAATATTCAAATAACAATAAATACCCTAACCAAGATAAGAGATCTTTCTTTGAGCTTTGAGGAGGTGATGTTATATTTGCTGATAGATATCAAAATCTTTTAAAACAAGTGCTGCCAAAAATTCCTGAAAAACATGTAACTGCCTCTGAAATCCTACTTATGCTTTCAAAAGCGTATTGATACTGGCCACATAGCGAGATGAGAGTGGAGGAGAGTGAGTTGAAGCGTGGGAATGGAAAGTAAGAGAATGGCATGGGAATTGAACAATAAGCGGGAGGAGTAACTGCATTAAAATATATCACAATCGCAATCATAGAGTGGAGCGGAGTGATCCATTATCCGGGCGGGATTGTAAAGCGATATATCACAATCACAAGAGGGAGGGTGATCCAGGTGGATATTGGTGGTCACCCGCCTATTCCACTTGGGGCTCCACCATTGTCTATTTCAATTTTTCAGTTTCGGCACAGTTTACTATTTTTAGCAGTTTTTCGGGTCCTAAACTTCCGAAGCCGTTTTGAGGCCCTAAACGACGTTTTTTGGGAAAACGGAGAGCAACATGTTTCCATGGAACAATGTTGCTCATTCAAAATTTGTAGTCCTCGGATAGATCTTTCTAACGAGGTATGGTACGCATCAAACGGAGATCGTATGCCAAAGTTACGCCCCTGGGAAGTTGAAACACCAATTTACCCAAACGGGGCCCATAGTTTTGGCGCTTCATCTCCTAGGGTTAGGGTTTTGGCTGTTTAGGATTTCCCATTGTTTCTACATGATAAATAGGCCCTCGAGCCTCATTGTAACACAGTTCAGAGGCCTGTAGCCGCCACATCTCTTCTCAGAGATAGCTACCAGCGCCCTAGCTAGTTTTATTTCCATTCTGTCTGTAAGCAAAATTCAGTTCGTTGATATTAATGAAATGAAGTGTTATTTCCGCCGCATCTCTGTATTTATGTTTATATGTTTATTCTGTTGCGTTCCTGCATAAATCCGGATCAGTGGTATCAGAGGGGTATGCTTTTTCTCGATCCTTCTTTGCATGTCCCCAACGAGGTCGGGGTATAAAGAGCTAGGGCTCGATCGGGTGGAACCTTTGCAAGATCAGCCTCACAAACCTCGACGGACGCCCATGGGAGACGAAAAGCCATGAGACATTCTGGGTATCAAGTAACCTCGAGAGGCCCTCGAAATACCAAAGGAACATGATGATAGATAACTTTGCTCAGATCCTTCAACGGCTGCACGCGGCGCATGCCGCGTCCGGCCCCACTCTGGAAGGCGGCTCCCGCCTACAGAATACAATCGACCCCGGCATTCCCCGGCCCAGGGGTCAAATAGACGCCGGTCCAAATGAATGAATAGTTAAGTCTGTTAAGAGAGATATTTCTCGGTTCATGACTTTTCGGACCGGGAGAAGATTATTTTTTCACTCCTCAAAGCTACCCCCCATGTCAAGGATTGGTGGGAAACCTACTGCAAGAAAAAGGACAAGATAGAGCCCTCTCTGTTCTCAGCCCTACCCACTAGGAATTTTTTCTGAGATGCCATCAAGGAACAATACTATCCTGTGGGGAGCTATGAGGACAAGTACATAAAATGGACCATGCTGCGGCAACAAAGGGATCAAGATGTGCATGAGTTGATGAATTTGTTCCATATGTTCCATACCCTGCGCACAAAGTTGGGTATCAAAGATTCAGAGAAACATCTGGTGCTAAAGTATCGCAGTTGTCTGAACAAATACATTCAGGAGGAAATGGAGTTCCTTGACATCTCCTCGCTTGGTACGGCATACCGGTATGCTGCCAAGATTGAGCAGAAATTCAAGCAGAAGAAGCGAGACTTTGGATCTGCGAATCAAAAGCAAGGGAAAGGTGCTTCCAAACCGCAGAACAAAGGACCGAGCCAAGGCATGGTGGCTAAAGAAAACTCATCGAAGCCACAAGAAAAGAACAGCACCGCAAAGCCAAAGAAGGACACGGGAAAGTGGTGTGAGTTCCATAAGAGCTCCACTCATAACACAAGTGAGTGTCGGGCCAAGCAGTCGCTAGTGGCCGAGATGAGGGCTTCTGAGTCAGATGCATGCTCTGACTCCGAATCAGAACCTGAAAAGGCGAATGAAAAAGGGAAACAGATTATTGATGCGGAGCCCAATGCCACTGTTGCCACTACAAAGATCCAAAAGGAGGAACTGGAAGATCCAGAGGAGGAGGAACGTCTCTTCCACTCCCAGATGTGGGTAAAGGGCTCCCCGGTACAGTTCATTGTCGACAATGGGAGCCAAAAGAACCTCATTTCAGCAGACGCCATGAAGCGGTTTGGCTTGCCGACCACAGCTCACCCACATCCATACACCATCGGGTGGCTTCACCAAGGACGAGATCTCTGCGTCAGCCGGTAGTGTCGCCTTCCCTATAGCATCAAGCCCTTCACGGATGAGGTATTATGTGACGTTGCTCCTATTGATGTTTCTGATGTATTATTAGGACAACCATACTTGTGGAAGCGTCATGCTGTGTATGAGTCTCGGCCTCGGGCTGTTATTGTTACTTTGGGAAATAAGTTGTACAGGATACCAGAGGTACCACCTCCTGCTGCTATCTCTTTGGTTACTGCAAAACAATGCAGTAAGCTCATTTCCCAAACTAGGAAATTCATTTTCCTGATGATCCGCCCCCAGGGCAAGAAGAAGACTGTGGCCACAACCTCCAGACAGGGCTCCTCTACACAACAACAACAAATGGATAAGGTTGTGGAGGAGTACGGGGACATATTCACCTCACCCACAGGGGTTCCTCTGCACTGTCAGGTCAAGCACCCGATTGATCTGACCCCCGGTGCGCCACTACCTAATGGACCGATCTATTGGTGCTCTGCTCTAGAGAATGATGAAAACAAGAGGCAGATTCAGGAGCTGTTGTAGAAAGGTCACATCAGACCAAGTTCATCGCCCTGTGGGAGCCCAATCGTGTTGGTACAGAAGAAGGATGGGACGTGGAGACTCTGTATTGACTATCGAGTGCTGAACAAGATCACTGTCCGGAATAGGTACCCAATCCCACGGATTGATGACCTTCTGGACCAACTCAAAGGTGCAAAATATTTCAGCAAGATCGACTCAAGTCCGGGGTATCACCAAGTACCACTGGAACCCTCGATGTGTGGAATAATGTCGCCAAAGCCAAGGAAGGCCTTTTCGAATGGTTGGTCATGCCTCGGTTGGACGATCTTGCTCCCGCCACCTTCATGAGGATGATGGATGACATCTTGCGGCCATTCACCAACTCATTTGTAGTGGTGTACTTGGATGATATTCTGATCTTCAGCCAGACTTGGGAAGAGCACCTTCACCACATCCGGCAAGTCCTCCAAACACTGCGGCAACACAAGTTGTGTGCCAATTTGGAGAAGTGCACTTTTGGCATGACCCAGGTTCAATATCTGGGATACATTATTGATGAAAGGGAGGTGCATGTGGATCCAGCCAAGATCCAAGTCATTCGGGATTGGCCAGCCCCGACCACTATAACAGAGCTTCGCAGCTTTCTGGGTCTTGCTAATTTCTATCGGAGGTTCGTGTTGGGATTCTCTCATATCACTTGGCCCTTGAGTCAAGTCACCAAGGGAGGAGCGAGAGCAAAATTTTATTGGTCGGAACCTCAACAGAAGGCATTCATAGAACTGAAAAACTGCCTCTGTTCTGCCCCAGTGCTCACTTTACCAGACTTGCAACAGCCATTTGAGATCGAGACAGATGCCTCTGACTATGCTATTGGGGCAGTTCTTACTCAACAGGGACATCCAGTGGCATTTCACATTGAGACATTGTCTGACACAGTTCGCAAGTACCCCACATATGACAAAGAAATGTACTCCATTGTGCAAGCTTGTCGACAATGGAAGCATTACATTTTGGGGAAAGAAACAATCATCCACACAGACCACAGGCCCCTGCAGTTCATACAGACACAAGGGAAGTTGTAGAATGATCGCCATCAGAAGTGGTCCACATATCTGCAACAGTTTCATTTGAACATCAAGTACAAGAAGGGTAGCGCCAATCATGTTGCAGACTGCCTCAGCCGACCACCGATCGTGGCGCTCACCACTGTGCGCAAATCTTGTGGGCACGAGACTTTTGATTGGCCGCTTCTCTATGAGAGTGACCCAGAATTCGGCCACACTTACAAGGCACTCTTGGGGGGTACGCAAGTTCCAAATTTTCACCTCCAAGATGCACTTTTATGTCACATGGGACACCTTTTTGTTCCTTCAAGCGAGCATGCCAAGATGATATGGGAAGCACACTACAGTCGAGTCACTGGGCATTTCGGGGTCGAGAAAACAGTAGCAATCCTGCAGAAGTATTTCTATTGGCCGAACCTTCGAAAGGATGTCGAGAAGCACATCAGATCCTGCACTGCTTGTGCCATTGCAAAACCGACCATCAAGAAGCAAGGCCTATATACTCCTCTACCTACCCCTAGTCGACCTTGGGAATCCATCTCCATGGATTACATGTCGGGCCTGCCTTCTACTAAGCAGGGAAATGACTGTGTTTTTGTGGTCGTCGACAGATTCTCGAAGATGGCCATTATGGCGCCCTGCAAGAAGAATATCACAGCAGAAGCCACTGCTAAACTCTTCTTTGAACGAGTGTGGGTGCACTTTGGGATCCCACAGTCTATCATATCAGATCGGGATAGCAGGTTCCTCAGCACATTTTGGTCTAGCCTCTGGTCGATGTTGGATACCGAGCTCACCAAGTCCACATCTTTCCATCCCCAAACAGATGGCCAGACAGAGGTCGTCAACAGAATGATTGTACACATTCTGCGCATGTAAAATTCAAAGCATCCACGCACATGGGACAAGAGCCTCCCCTATGTACAACATAGTTATAATCGGGCTCTCCACAGTTCAATCGGCCATAGCCCCTTTCAGGTGGGCTTGGGATTCCAGCCACTATGTCCCATCGACGTAGCCATGCCATTTGCAGCTGCTCAGGCCAATTCAGCTCATGTCCAGTCTGAAGTTGACAAAGCAAGTAGCTTCATCGAGCACATTCAACACATCCGCCAACAGGTTCATGATATATTGGACAGAGCCAATTCCAAGTACAAGCAACGCCATGATCAACACCGGGTGCCACACAACTTCCAAGTGGGTGACAAAGTATGGCTACATTTGCAGAAGGAGCGCCTCACTGGACCCCACCGCAAGCTTCGCCCGCTCTGATACGGGCCGTACACCATCACCAAGGCCGTAGGGAACAATGCATTCGAGCTCAGTATTCCACCATTCCTTGGTCTGCACCCAGTCTTCAATGTGGATCGCCTTCGTCCTTACTTCCCACCTCTACTGGACACCTCGGACATTGCAGAACAACTCACACCAACTGAGTTAAATACAGACTGCATGGAACAAGCCACCACAGATTGTATCATGGACATGCAGGTCAAGAACACTCGCCAACAGAAGATCCAATTATATCGGGTTGTCAAAGCTGGCCAACTCCTGCACCAAGGAAAGTGGTTCACCAGGGACCAAGTTCAGCAGAAATTTCCTCATCTCATGGAGGAACTGAACGCAATGGGGACCATTGCTTCCTAAGGGGGGAGGAATGATCCAGGTGGATATTGGTGGTCACCCGCCTATTCCACTTGGGGCTCCACCATTGTCTATTTCAGTTTTTCAGTTTTGGCACAGTTTACTATTTTTAACAGTTTTTCGGGTCCTAAACTTCCGGAGCCGTTTTGAGGCCCTAAACGACGTTTTTTGGGAAAAAGGAGAGCAACATGGGTCCATGGACCAATTTTTCTCGTTCCAAATTTGTAGTCCTCGAATAGATCTTTCTAACGAGGTATGGTACGCGTCAAACGGAGATCGTATGCCAAATTTACGCCCCTGGGAAGTTGAAACACCAATTTACTCAAACGGGGCCCATAATTTTGGCGCTTCATCTCCTACGGTTAGGGTTTTGGCTGTTTAGGATTTCCCATTGTTTCTAAATTATAAATAGGCCCTCGATCCTCATTGTCACTCATTTCAGAGGCCTGTAGCCGCCACATCTCTTCTCAGAGATAGCTACCAGCGCCCTAGCTAGTTTTATTTCCATTCTGTCTGTAAGCAAATTTGAGTTCTTTGATATTAATGAAATGAAGTGTTATTTCCGCTGCATCTCTGTATTTATGTTTATATGTTTATTCTGTTGCGTTCCTGCATAAATCTGGATCAGAGGGGTTATCAAAAATCGGGGGTCGGAGCTTATCACATAATGTATTTGGAGGATTATCTCATTTTGCAATCGGAGGGGTAAACACAGATAGTTATAAATATGATTTGTGATATGCGATAAGAGAAGTGACATGGCGGTAAGGTGGGTCATACCAATTGCATTGGGGGTTTTTAAGAGCGGGAAGTGGCGGAATTGAAATGTGATATATCGCATCGGGGTATCTCAATCGTAAGATGGAATAGCCAACATGGATGGTTAGCAATAGGATTTGTGATATGAAATAAGCGAAGTGACGTGGCAGGGAAATGGGTCCTAGTGTTATCACAATCGGGGTTTTTTGGAAGTGACAGAAAATGATAACAAAGGGATTTTGAAATGGAGATTGAGAAATAAGGTAAGGTGGGTCCACAAAGCAATACGATAGTACAGTATGACATGTCAATAGGCGGGTCCCACTGTTATTGCAATCAGGGATTTAAGGAGGCAGGAGTAAGTGAATGCACTTAGAATTTGCGATTTGCGATGAAGTAGGTCCTATTAATGGTTTTAAAGTGGAAAATCGATAAATAAATAAGGTGGCCCAAAGCGTGACAAAGGAGTTTTGAAGTGTTTAAATGCTACAAGAGAGTAACAAAGGAACTCGAAGGTGAGATAACAAAGCATAACATAATTGAATTTGAGGGGTTTAAAGTGGATTTAAATGGAATTTGAGCATTGGACTTTGGATTTTGGTTTTAAAATGATAAAAAAATAATACATTTTAACCCTCCAGGACCTTCAACCATATGTTAAGAGACAAGAGAGGATCAAAAACACAACTACAATGGTGACCAGACTTTGAAAAATTGCATTGCTAACATATTGGATGTGTGATTTGTAGAACGTGTAGATACTGTTGGGCGAGGTGATACCACCCTTACTCCTGTTATCCTATATTTTTACTGTTGCATCTCCATATGATCATCCACGAACATCCAATAACATCTCAAGTGACGAACCTATCTCCTGCAATCCCTACCTGGATCACTAGGACAATTTTAGGCACAAAACCAACCCTGGAAACCACATTAGTGAGTGCAGTAAAGTTTGCCTCAAGAAATATCTCTATCTGATCCAGGTGGATATTGGTGGCCACCTGCCTATTCCACTTGGACACCCACCATTGTTTCTTTTAGTTTTTCATTTTCCTTAATTGTAACACAATTTACTATTTTGTCAATTTTTCGGGTCCTAAACTTCCGGAGCTGTTTTGACACCCTAAACGACAGTTTTTGGGAAAATAACCTGTAAGAAGATATGTGTTCTTGACTCAAAATTCACTGCCAATAGTTGTAGTCCTCAGATAGATCTTTCTAATGAGGTATCATGTGTGTCAAACGAGGATCTTATGCCAAAGTTACAACCCCAGGAAATTGATGTACCAATTTACCCCAACGGAGCCCATAGTTTGGTGTTTCATCTCCTAGGGTTATGGTTTTCCATTGTTTCTCAATAAAAAATAGGTCTTCAAGCCTCATTTTAACAGATTTTATAGGCTTGTAGCCACCACATCTCTTCTCATAGATAATTTACTAGTGCCCTAGCTATTTTATTTCCATTATGTTTCTAAGCATATTTCAGTTATGTGATATTAATGAAATGAAGCCTTATTTTTGCTGCATCTTTGCATTTATGTGTATTTCTGTATTTTATTGTTTTCCTTCATAAGTATGAATCACTATCTAAGTCGAATGTTACATACATCATTAACTTTGCAATCAACAATCTATTTGCGATGAATCCATGTAATATAAATTTCTCTATTGATGAACAACATTATCTATTGATTAGATATTTGGTTATGTATCTGATTTTTCCATGGTGCTTTTTAATGTATGTGTTGCATTTGAGGCATTTCGTTTTGCTGGGTATTTTTAATAGATGGAGATGTCGTTTATTTTTCTGGTGTTTTTGACATGAAGAACAATGTTGCGTCCACAATGTTCTTTTTGTATTGTTCTCCCATAGATGCATCTTTATTATTTATTTTTACACCTTTATACCTACGAGTAGGTCTACTTATTTATTTCCATTGGTAAATGGGTACGAGATTGGGGCTATCAATACCAGGGACACTGAATTGGCTCCTCCTCCCCCATTGGAGTAGTAACTCTTCTACAACCCTTTCACAATCCCTGCCTCGCATACAGCACCTGCACATTGTGCCACCATATATAGTAACACTTGGTTGAGAGTCACTTTCCGAGAAGAAAATAACCCAAAAGTTACTGTAGGGTTTATGTGTCCACCTGCATTATCAAACTGAATAATGAGAGAGGAGATTATATGACCATAACATGGGATTATATATTAAGCAAGAAGAAATGGGAATCTGAGATTCCTTATCTGCAATATATGAGAAAGAAGATAATTCCTCCGAAAGACCAAGAAATGCCCGAGATACCCACCCCACCACATGGATTCCTCTCGTTTCTCTACATGTTCTCAAAGGCAATCGCAAGGGTCACATACAGAAATAAAATCGTCGCTACGAATTTGGCGATGATGGCCCTGTAGAATGACCAATCCTTGAATTCTCTTAAGTCTAAAAGTTTTCAAAGGGGTTTGGCTCCTTAAATGCAAGGTTTCGTGATCACCCTTCCTTCTCCATGCTTCAAGAAAGCATAATCTATGATAATGGCCTTCTCACACAGTACCTAACTAGTGCATCAGCAAAAATTTTAGGGGCTAATATTTGTAGGTGGGCTAATTTTCCATGGTTTTGCCAAAAAAAAGATTCGCCAATTTCCATTATTTTCTAAAATGATTTTCCAAAATTTTATTGTACACCATTATTTTACTTTAAAAATAGCCAAAATATTGTATCAACTAATATAAAATCATTGAAAAATTAAATATTTCTACAAAAATATCATAAAATGTTTTACAATTTGCGTATTAGGGACTAGTAAGATTCGCCAAGGTTTCTAAACTTTAAGATAAACTTCCATCCTTAAATTTTTCCTTGTAGTGCATGGAGATACCATTGGAATGACTCATATTCATAGCAAAAATTATCCCAACAAACATCTTACGTTCTCTAAAATTGGCATCCCCACCAAAGCTCGAATCACAACAGAAACACACGTTTAAGCAGTTGGTAAAGTGAGAGGACAATTGGAGAAGTCCCAATAAGAATTATAGTCTTTTTTTTTCCATACAGGTGTTGCATGAATAAATTGAAATAACATGCAATTACAAACGTGAAACCTTTAAACCAAAAAAATTCTTCTTGTGACGGAAAGAAAAGGAATGTGTCGGTAACCTGTCGAAAAATAAAAGGCATTCATGATTTCGCAACTTGTGAAGGATAGAATATCTCCATATACCCTTGCAATAAAATATTACAGAGTAATATATGACTATAAAGTGGCAAGAAAACCATTTTTGGCCCTTTAAAAAATTTCCCCTTTTATTTTTGATGGATTTCACTTTATTCCCCTTCTATATTTTATTTGTTTGATCTTTCCCTCTTGAATTCTGCTGTAATTATGTCTCATCTTGTGTGACACCTTTAAAGTAATTTTTTTCATATATCCTCAGAAAGTATGTACATAGTTAATATAATAACCTTTAGATTAGAAAAAGGGAAGAAGCAACTGTTATATTAAAGGAGGTAAAGAAAAAGGTAATCAATAAAACATGACGTGTTTTTAATATTCATTTTAAATCAAATTCCAACCCAATATATATATATATATATATATATATATATATATATATATATATATATATATATAAGGTTATATTTTCTATTAGACTGGTGAGGGTTATGGGCGACCTCTTCATCCAACCCTGTCTCTTGGGCCCCTTCTCCCTCTACTATTGTCTCTCGCCTTCCCCGCTTATTCCCTTCCTTCATGGACCAATCCCTCTTCTCGATCGACCTCTTTGATGATACATTTTTGTCTCCCCTCATACCATCAAACCCAACTCTAGATTTCCTTTGCTATACCACAAGTCTACTATTTCACCACCCACCAACAAGCAATTGTAAAATGCTAGAGTTGTAAGTTCCGCACCACCTTTGCAGGTGACCACCTCGAACCAAGATCCACTCCAAAAATTACTAACTTACATGCCCCAGAAACCCCCCTTGAATGTCATCTAACAATTTTACCCTCTGCTGCGATGGTTTGGCTCCTTCCACAGAATTTTGACTCGCTTGATCCTAAGGATGAAAAAAGTTGAAAAATTAAATTTGGGAGTACGACCTAGTAGGAAATTTTTTATTTTGTTCCTTTCATTTTCCATGATCATTTTGGAATTTTTATTACCTAGAGATGTCATATAATTTTACGTAATGTTGATATAAGAATGAAATGAAAAGTAAGAAATTCAACTTTATCATGAGTTCATTAATCCACAACAAATCTTTAAAGAAAATAAAATTATTCTAATCAAAAAACAAGATTTTCCCAGGCTCCTATACATTTAGACATCTTTAAAATCCAAATTTTTTATTCACCAATATCTAAATTGATCTTGATTCTTTATCTCTTGTTTTTTAATGATTTTTAAATTCCTTCATAATGAGACGCAGTTTTTATGAATTGTTTAGATGGGAAGGAATTTGTTAGGTCACTTACTAGCTTTATTGATATATCTATTTCGTAGATCTTCTTTAAACTAGTTCATCCAATGGTAAATTTTTAATTTGTCACTTTCGAAAAAAAACATTGAATATAAACCTCCTATATCACAAACTAGTCCAAATTCCCAAAAGTAGTTCATCCAATGGTAAATTTTTAATTTGTCATTCTTGAAAAGAAAAACTTTGGATATAAACCTCCTCTATCACAAACCAGTCCAAGTGCCCAAAAGAAGTAAAGCAAGGACAAGCAAAGGAAAATCCAGTCACCTTAACAGCGAGTGGTAAAAGGCTATAAGATTTTGATCAAGGGAGACAGTTCAATATTGAAAAAAAGCACTTTTTTTATTAAACATTTGCTATTGGAACTTGGAATTTGATTAGTGATTTCTCTTTATATTTTAACTTTTAATGACATTTTTTTTACTAATGCAATATTCCAAATAGAAAATTTACAGCAATATAAAGAACATGCGATAAATTAAACACATAAATTTCACTCCAGCAATACAAATACAAATAATATGCCAAAAACACTCAATTTTATTAATAATATATGGCTGGAGTACAACATAATATGGAAGTGGTGCACATGGGCTAGCACAAGGCAACCTATAGGCCTCAAGTGATCAAATGTCGAATGGCACAGCTGCTGCTACGTTGCTCCTCTGAAAGACTACGTAATCACCTAGTTTCTACAACTGCTGGCTGAGTTCGGCATTGAATTTTCCCAACAAATAATGCTCAAAAATTTCTAAGAATTTGGGAAGGTGATCCTTGCCCAAAACCCAGCAAAACCCAGAAAGATCTGCTCCAAATCTCAACCTCCAAAAATTGACCTTCCTATGCTTGGTCGTCCTCTAATTTCGAATTTTTTTTTGTGGATGCTATAGAAGATTTCTACACTCCAAAACTCCAGCAAACCTCTAGCAATACTCCTCCAAACAATCCTCCAGCTCCTCTACTCAAAATACCCTAGCAACTACCCACACCAATTGCTACCCACAAGATGACTGCGCAGTCACTAAGTGAGTGACGTAGTTTCTTTAGAGGTGATACAAGGGACAGCGTATCTCTAATCTGCAAGGACTGAGGCTACTCCAAAACTTTAGCAATTCCACCACTAGCTCCTCTTGTAGCGGCTCCAAAAGATTTCCTTCATCACTCAACACCAACACAACAACTACCTCTCTCCATTGCGTAGTCACAGCTTCAACTACGTCCCCAGCCGCTCTAGGAAAGCATGGAGACTATGGTTGCCTCAATGAATCACAAAACTCTAAAGAATACCCTCCTTGAGTGGCACTCGAAGTCCACCGGAGAAGGGGTGAGCTTCTCTCAATGGGAAGCTCCTACGCTGAACAACACAGTGTTTGGCTCAATTAAACAGCTAAGGCAATTCGAAAATCTGAATATGCAAATGATGCCTAAGCCTTCCTCAACCCTTCCTTTTATGAGTGTTCTCCATGCAAAATTGTGGGCCCACACCATGCATTTTGATTTACCCAAGGGAAATCAATTTACCTTCCTTCTCTAGCAACCTATCTTGTGGGTCCCAACTTCCACTTCAACTTACTTCATTCTTATTTCCTATATTAGCTGCAAAAATGGAACTTTATTTTACTTAATTCAAAATGGTCAAAAAGGTATTTTCCAAACATTATGAAAATTTAGGAAGGAACATTACAACTAATTTTTATATTTAGTGATTTTATATATCTCACGATTGAATTTATGTCTTATGGCATTTCTTTTGCAACATTTAGTGCAATTTCTATTTGTAACATTTTAGCCAAAAATTTACTTTTACAAATCCATTTATTTATTAGATAAATTTATAGTCATTTTTTACAAAAATATAAATAATTATCACTATCTCATGGACACCACTTAGTATTTTCATCAATATTTTAAATTAGCAATGTTATAGATTGTCATCAAATTAACTTGCAACTTAATTCCAATACTTACCCAAGAGAATTTGATTCTAAGTCTTTAATATTATAACATATTATCTCAATCTGTTTTTTATAAAATATAAAAAGAGACATAACATTTTTTTATCTTAATTTTGTTATACTCAACCTAGATTTTGTTGAGAATAATGTGTAAGATTTCTAGAAATAATTTATTCCTTATTTATGAAATAATATATCTTTAAAAATATATTAAATAATAAAAATTATTATTATAATAAATTAAATTAAATAATTAATTAAAGACGTTTTTAATGCTTAGCCCATAAAACTAAATTGTAATTAATAATTGAGATGAACCTTAAAAGTCAACATATAAACCAAAATTTACCATACTATTTTTCCACAAGAAAATTGACAATAACATCTCATATTCATTCATTCATTAAAAAGGGGAACATCTCATCTTGTTTTTTTCTCAATTTGATCATCAACATTGACCATGCATGGAATCTATGGAAAATTCGAAGCTTGTAATTGCTAAGTAATATATGCTTTATGTTCCATCACGTACTATGTTCAATTAGAGCAACTTTACCGGACAATAGATTTTTAAAGAGCGTTTTACAAAGGTCTTTGTCAAAGATGAATATACCCTAGGGCCAAGAGGATGGCATGTAAGGTTTAATGTGTTTTTTTTAACGGTTCGGAGCATGTTAAATGAAACAATTGGTTTGTCAATTAACTATATTTATAATTTTATTTTTTATATTTAATTCAAGTAGTATTTATATCGCATATAGTTATAATATATTGTTTTGGTTTGCTAGTCTAGAAACCAAATTAAAAGTATAATTTGATTCCAGAGTAATTCTCTATCAAAATTTGCATGATGTTTATGATATATTTAATAAAATATTATCAAAAGTTTAATAACCTAGTTTGATAAACTTTGTTAACATAAAACAAAAAGTAAAAGCTCGTAGGTTGTAGTAGGATAAAACTAACTAATTATCATTAGTCATTAAAACAATAGAAACTACTCATTGCCCATGCACAGGAGGAGCACACGTGGGTCACAGTTATGCATGGATACTACTAGACCAAGTGGAGTGTAAGGAAAGAAACATTCCCTTGTCCTACATATAACCAGTGAAACATACCTTGGAATGCACAGTAGTAAGCATTTTCATGTGTGAATTCATTGCAAATTCAATGAGGAATGACCGCGTTTGCATGAGTCTATCACCAAATGGCTTTGTAATCTCATCCAACAATGAAGGATTATCTTATCTGAAATCCACCAATGCGTGTACATGTAGTGGGCACGTGGAGGCCAACTTCCTATCCTCCTTATCATCTCCCTTTATGCCTCGAGTTTCTTCCAGCATGTTCGCATTGAAGTCCTGGGTGGACACCCTTATTGGGGAGTGTATGTTAGATATATGATTGTACTTTAATGTCCTTTTTTTATGTTTTGATTTTTTATATTTTTTTACTATTTTGTATAAAATTTAGTTAGAAATTGTTAGAATTATAAATTTGAATTATTGAGTTCATATAATTTGAATTTTTAGATATTTTTGAAGGTATTAAATTCATTTATATATTTAAAAACATATTTTAAATAATGAAAATATATATATCAATTAAAAAAAAAAAAAAAAATTATAAAATGTTTAGACTCTCTCCTAATTAGAGAAAACAATAATATTTATTTACTATATTTTAACATGATCAAATAAAGACTATCATTATTAATGTAATTTTAATTTTAATTCATTGCAAATTCAATGAGGAATGACCGCGTTTGCATGAGTCTATCACCAAATGGCTTTGTAATCTCATCCAACAATGAAGGATTATCTTATCTGAAATCCACCAATGCGTGTACATGTAGTGGGCACGTTGAGGCCAACTTCCTATCCTCCTTATCATCTCCCTTTACGCCTCGAGTTTCTTCCAGCATGTTCGCATTGAAGTCCTGGGTGGACACCCTTATTGGGGAGTGTATATTAGATATATGATTGTAGTTTAATGTCCTTTTTTTTATGTTTTGATATTTTATATTTTTTTACTATTTTGTATAAAATTTAGTTAGAAATTGTTAGAATTATAAATTTGAATTATTGAGTTTGTATAATTTGAATTTTAAGATATTTTTGAAGGTATTAAATTCATTTATATATTTAAAAACATATTTTAAATAATGAAAATATATATCAATTAAATTAAAAAAAAAAAAAACTAAATTATAAAATGTTTAGACTCTATCTTAATTAGAGAAAACAATAATATTTATTTACTATATTTTAACATGATCAAATAAAGACTATCATTATTAATGTAATTTTATTTTTTAACTATAAATTTATGTATATTTATATTCGTCCATGTGTTTTACTCATTAATTATAAATGTGTGCATATCATTTCATTGTACACTAATAGTCAATAATTTTTAGGTAGGTTCCTTTGCAAATTGAGTTCATATAGTGATTTTCAAGACTCTTGAGTCAATGTGTTGTCTTGAAATATTTAGATAATACCAAATTCTATAATTCATCTTTGATAATTGATTGACTGTATGTTTTTGGTTAATATTGTGTTGTTGATTGTTCAATGTTTGTGGTTTTTTTGTTGAATTATTACATGTTGATGTTTATTATCTAACATTATTATTATTATCAGTGTGAGCTAGCTTCCACATTTATATTAAACTAAAGTAAAAATATATATTATCGTCAATTGATAGCCCGCCATTAGGGAAACCATAACAACAACAATAGAGTAGATCCTTTATCCCATGAGTTTAAGAATTATCATTAACACAAATATTTTTCAAAAAGAAACCATGTTTAAAAGTAAAAGTAGCAAAATATCTAGTGCTAGACTTAGATTTTACTTAAATGTTGCTATCTATAAAAAATGAAAAATAAGGAAAGATCTATATACGTCAGTTGAGTGGAGAATTGTTAATTTTGGCAATGGTGGGTCGAACAACATCCTCAAACTCAACCAAATATCTTTTTTTCTAAAGTTGTGACCTTATAGTCACCTATTTGATTTGGAGTTGTAGTGCATCTAGAAGTAGAAAAATATCCTAATGAGCATTATTCCTTTCAACCAAGAGTTTTCCCATAATGGTTTTCATCTAGAAATACATGTCAAATGTTTGAAAATACTTGGAATTTCTACTTCTCATGTTACCCATGCTTGAAATTCATTGCTCAATCTCCTTAATAATTTCCACATCTACCATCCAACTCCACTCAACCCATGCCTCAAATTCAGTAATGTCGATCTTTTCCTATGCCTTTAGATGTGTTTAATCCCAAGAGACTGGAGCTAAAAATTTTGTGCCCTATTGATCCCTTTTGGAAGGCTAATTGTGTTGACCTTATCACCCCCTGCGACAAGAACCACTCCTTACCATTTCATTGAGCTTGTAGAGGGTGGGACTAGAGGGGAAGGTGTACAGAGCGTAGGATTACAGGGGAATTCTTGTCCCATCAGAAGGATAGAATGAAAAGGATGATTTACGAGGATGAAGGGGAGGAAAAGGAAAACATAGGTTCCTCTATAAAAAAGGGATACTTGCAGCCAAGGGATCAATACAATCACTAATGGAAAGTAAACCAAGAGTAACAATCAAGGTTCTCTCCACAAACTTAGCCATAAGGAAGGTGGTAGGTGGAAAGAACATATATAATATATAACCAATATCATGCTTTGTTAAAACTTGTCCATAGCTAGAGTGACTATGCTTGAGTATGGATAGCAGAGCAACATGAACCATACTAGGATACCGCAAGTTAGCATTCCAAGGAATTGAAGAGAATATATTAAAGGCTTGAGTTGAAGCAGCCGTGGCCATAGCTTTATGCATGATGTGAAGGTGCTTTGATATACCCACCTATCATGTCCAAGATTAAGTGAGGGGTGATCAAAAACATACAAGTGTCATGTCCCTATCACCCCATTTGGGGGATATATTAAATTTTAATATTTTTAAACTAAAATAGGGGCATATTATATTAAAAGGGTGTTCTAACTAGGTTAAGAACATTTTTTTTTAAAGATTGTTCTAAAGGTTTTTAAGACAAAGTAAACAACTCTTGGTTACAGCATATGAGAGATTGCTACAAATTATAATTAATACATTGCATAATTTCTTGCAAGTATCATTATTTATGAAGACACCTAAAATTCAAATATCTTTAAAAAACATAACAACTAATGAAATACTCGTTGGTTGTTAGACTATTTTAGTCCAACATATAATGGGGGTGAGTTATATTGTTCGATTTCCATTGATTTCGTTGGTTGATGAACTATATCCTCTTCCTTTAATTCTACTTGTGCAGAGTTGAAAAATACTCTATTGTTTGAAGTTGAAGAGAGAGATTCTTTGAAAAACAAATACTCTATTGTATGAAGTTGCAGAGAGAGATTCTTTGCAAATTTGAGTACCAATTTCCTTAACCTGTTTCATTTTTCTTCTAAGATGTCAATCATTTTCCTTTGTTGGACCAACAAATTCATGATGGTTGTATGTTGAGAAACATAATGGTGCTAGTTCTCATGCACTTTCAATTTCACCAAGAACAAAGAGATTTTATTGCATTGTATCTATTCCTCATGTATTTTCAACTTCTTTTGAATTCCAATACATCTCTACTTTTCATAGTTGGTAATACCAAGTCACAGTTCCATGTAAGTTGAACCAAATTGAAGAGCTAAAGGCTAGAGAATTTTTTTTTAACCAACATAATACTAAAGAAGGTTTATGCACTCTACATTTCCTCTAGATATTGAAACTTGTATTAAGTCACTAGACCTAAAATACCCACAAATTACCTAACAAATGGAATTCCAAAGGACAAACACATAATCATAAATAACTTTGGAAATAAAATTTTGGAAACAAATGAACCAAATACTAGAAAACACACCCCCCTAAGTTAATTTTGTGATGATAAAACCAATATTGGGATACAGAGTTATTGGGTATTAGGATCGCCCTCAACACTTACCTGTTAGGCCAAGGGGTCGTATACATCGAGGCACAACACAGTCAATGCCAAGAAGTTCTATCAAACCCTGCAGAAACAAATCCTATGTAACAACTCCATTTACCACTAATTTTTTTTTTCTAATTATAGTATAATTACTCACTTTGTGAACTCTATCATTCATCTTTGACGAATTTTGTTCTTATCCTTTAATCATTATTTCGTCAATTTTCGATGAACTTATTTTTATACTATCATCATGCTTAGACGGATTTTGTGGTTATACATTTTGTACTTAATAAATTACAAAATTCCCACTTCTTCTTGATTACATTCTATCCTCCTTATTATTATATAATTTAGGTTCATCTTATCCTTTCTATAACCTTAATTTTGAATAAATGTTGTAATAGGAATTCCTCTCTATTACATTACCTTTATCTATCTTATATATTCGATCATTTCCTCCTCATGTATTTATTAATTAATACCCTTAGTCTCATGCTTCTAAAATGATCTTTAGTCTATCTAAAGGAATTCCCTTCCTTATTTTAATAGGCTCTACTTAGAACTTTATGAACCTTAGGAATTATTCCCATTATAATATTCATTAGGAATTTGATCGAATTCCTCCTACTATAGTTGAATTTAAAATCAATATTAAAGTTCTACAATTGCGGTTATTACAATATAACCTTTAGGCAATCATTTCGAGATTACATTTAAAGCCTATTATATGCTTTGCACTTCATAATTCGAATAATAAAATTCGATGTTAAGTATACTATATCAATAATTAGTATTTCCTTTTGGGTTCCATAGTGCCACATTACCACTGTCCACCTTGGGTTAATAGCTTTACACCCATAAACATTTATAATGCTATGACTTGTACCACATTAAATTATTGATAAGAATGCATATGAATTCCCACTACGATAGTTGGAAACTTACCATAATTGTTTAAGTGCTACACTATAATATAACCATATATTATCTTCCACCCTTAATACTTGCTTGGTATCCCATATAATGATCTCAAATGTTAGCACTTTGGTTACACATGTTGTAATAATGGTTACGTATTCCAATTCGAAGGTCATTCGTCACCTTAATGCTATTCACCATGACTAATTTGGTTAGATTCTAACTCTATTATGGCATTACCTTTGGAACTGATGGCACATCACATATCAATTCCAAAATTTATTGATCTATTCCTCATACATTAAGACTAGAGGGATCATATACCGAATTTTGGGTTGAACATTAAATTTTTGTAGTTGTATTGGTACTTAAAATCCAACCTCGGGACTTTACCACTATACTAGTACGTTTACTTTAATGTTATCACATGACTTCTCTGCCTTCCTCCATCCATTGTCATCCATGTGGATGGTATGGATGGAATCATATGCTCTGGAGGGTTTTACCACAATGTAACCCTAACTAGGTTCTACCAATTTTCATTTTTGAATTTTCTGGTGCGGCTCTATAACTCAACTTTCCGATGCAGCCAGTTTCACTTTTGTTTTCATTGCCGCGAGTTACACCGAGGATATTTTGACTCCATGATCACGATTCCAAGCTATTACCTTCGTGACAAGAGAAATTGTCTCAACAAGGTCAACGATTCTCTTATGTTTAAGTTACCAGCAACCTTTTGAATTTTTTTTTATTGTAACTCATTTATTTTTTTGGTTTTATTCCCTTTAACATTGCTCGGATACTAATGCAATCATTGTTAATTGCAGATTTAATGGGAGTCTACATGGATTTCGGTTCATTGACTTCCCACATTCTATAGGTAAGGAAATGGGCTTTAATGAGACACTACAATCCCAATTTACTTTGCAAATTTGGTTTCTCATATTCTCACTCTTACAACGTCAATGAAATTGAAATTACATTGTCAGTTAACGAAAGACGAAGTGGGTTCTTCCTCTATTTACTGACCATACTCCACAGGTAATATTAATTTCAAATTCCAACGTGTTTTTGTTAAACCCCTTCTTGTAACTGGTTTGGCTTACGGATTTACTCTATTCTTTGCACAAAGTTAAACCCCTTCTCTATTTACTCTAGTCTTTGCACAATGATTAATTTTCATATTTAGTAAATCCAACTTTAATTTATGTCCACATATAACTTTCCTATAGGTCCATTTGACCTTTAGAACTTTTAACTACCTATAATAAAATCATAAAAATAGGGATATTACATCCTATCTCTAGACAAACAATCAATCTCTCCAAATTCTGAAAGAAGAATAAAAAAACTCTAATGTGTTATTCCTGCACTGGCATATTTTGGAAACATCCAGACTAATCCAAGTACTAGCCACCTTAAAAAGAATACTTCAAACATATTGAGATTATTAAGGAAATGAGACGTATCAGAAAATGCACACTGGTTTTCACAATCTACTCAAAAAAACAATATTTTCATTCTTACACTAGTTATCCCTTTTTAACAATTCTATTCCTGCACCCTAAAATTTATCATACAATCTCCTTAATAATGTTTTCTTCACATAATGTATATTAAATCACTTAATATCGAGTTGTTTCAAATGAATCATAAGGCATGCACAACACCAAAAATCTTCACTCTATTCAAATCAACCAATCAACAATCCAAACCCCAGACTTTGTGCTTCCAAATTAAAGAGGGAAAAAGGAAAAGTCTAGTTAGGAAAGAGTCAAGTTCAGGAAAATTAATGACAGCAGGTCAAAACCTTTCAAACCAAATCTAAAGAAATCAAAATAATCTATTATGCATCAATCATTTACAACCATATTATGTTCTTACTCTAACTATAAAATCAAATAATCATAATCAACTCTCATAATTATTACTTGTGACTTAGCCTTTGTTTTTAAATCAAAAAATTCATGATAATATTAATGACCATATACTCAATTGAGTGGGTTAATAAATATTTTGTTCCTACACTATAATGAGATTAAAATGGTTCTTGAAGGTTCCTGAAATTATTTTATGTTCTTGGTTTGACAACCAGGTTAAGTTCCCTTCATTCAAATATTATCACATAACTCCTTGAGGAAGAAAAAATCAACCATTAAAGGGTATCCTCCAAGGTTATTATATTTCACGTGTTACCATCCTAAACTCCTTTCATTTATATGTTTAAAAGGAAATTTAAAGGAGAAATACCAAGCAATCCCAGAACCTTTGATCCAAAACCCCTCAGATCTTAACAATACAAACCATTCATCAAGAAAATATAAAGACCAAAAGCCACTTCAGAATTGAATTAATAAACTGGGTATGAAAATATATGATGAAATTAATGCAACCAAACCCTTAACCTTCACAATCTCTCAATATTTAAAATAGTGACCTAGATCTAGAATTGGCCAGAGTAAATCACTAGAGATTGGATACTTAAGGAAAAGGAGATTCAAAAGAAAAATTTATAAGAGTATCATGAACTTGAAAAATGATCCGGATTTTATGCAGGAACGCAACAAAATATAGATATAAACATAAACACAGAGATGCAACAGAAATAATGCTTCATTTCATTAATATCATATAACATAAATATGCTTACAGACATAATGGAAATAAAATAGCTAGGGTGTTGGTAGCGAATCTCTGAGAAGAGATGTGGTGGCTACAGACCTCTGAACTGTGTTACATTGAGGCTCACAGGCCTATTACAGACATAATGGAAAAATATGAGCTAGGGTACTGGCAGCGTATCCTTGAGAACAGATGTGATTGCTACCAGCCCCTGAACTGTGTTACAAAACTGAAATGATGTGAACAAGTGAGCTAGGGCACGAGTAGCGCTTATCTCTGAGAAGAGATGTGTCAGCTACCAGCCCCCTAAATTGTGTTACAATGAGGCTTGAAGGCCTATTTATTTTTGAGAAACAATGTAAAATCTGAAACATCCAAAAACCTAACCCTAGGGGATGAAGCGCCAAAACTTTGGGTCTCGTTTGGGTAAGTTGGTGTTTCAACTTCCCGGGGACATAACTTTGGCATCCGATCTTTGTTTGACGGGCTCGATAGCTTGTTAGAAATATCTATCTGAGGAATACAACTTTTGAGTGAGAAACATCAATCTACAACCCATGTTTCTCCCCATTTTCCCAAAAAGCGTCATTTAGCGCCTCAAAATGGCTCCGGAAGTTCAGGACCCGAAAAACTGCTATAAATAGTAAGTTGTGCTGAAACTTAGAAACTGAAATAACTGATGGTGGAGGTTAAAATGGAATCAGTGGGTGGCCACCAATATCCACCTGGATCATTAAGCCCCAAAACGGCTCCAGGAGTGCAAGACCTGAAAACCTACTAAAAATAGTAAGCTGTGCTGAAGTTGAAAAAATGAGAAAATTGATGATGTGGGTCCAAATGGAATAGGTGGGTGGCCACTGATATCCACCTATATCATTCCTCCCTCCTTAGGAAGAAATGGTCTCCATTGCATGA
The DNA here is from genome assembly GCA_034641835.2 of Pinus albicaulis. Classification (NCBI taxonomy): domain Eukaryota; kingdom Viridiplantae; phylum Streptophyta; class Pinopsida; order Pinales; family Pinaceae; genus Pinus; species Pinus albicaulis. The sequence continues at coordinate 180,720,434 of CM076581.1, read as the reverse complement.
AGTTCCTTCATGGGGGGGGAGGGGGGTGTCCAGGATGTCACAGACCTGTTGGCAGACGTGCTAGATGTAGATGTGCTGCCGATGGGAAGTCGTTGAAGGATCTAGGAAAATTTATCCATCATCGCATTCCTCTGTTTCTTGTGGGCCTCCTCGAGTAATATTTCGATAGGATCTCCTGCTCCCTCGTCTTTCTTTCCTTCTACCATGGGGGGTTCGTCGGGGTTGCGAGGTTGAACTCCTTATACCCTGGCCGTGTTGGAGACATGAAAAGAAAAACAGAGAAAGATCAAACCCACTCTGATACCACTGATCTAGATTTTATGCAGGAATGCAACAGAATAAATATATAAACAAAAACACAGAGATGCAGTGGAAATAATGCTTCATTTCATTAATATCATATAACAGAAATATGCTTACAAACATAATGGAAATAAAATAGCTAGGGTGTTGGTAGCGAATTTTTGAGAAGAGATGTGGTGGCTACAGACCTCTGAGTTGTGTTACATTGAGGCTTGCAGGCCTATTACATAAATAATGGAAAAATATGAGCTAGGGTACTGGCAGCGTGTCCCTGAGAAGAGATGTGACGACTACCAGCCCCTGAACTGTGTTACAAAACTGAAATGATGTGAACAAGCGAGCTAGGACACGAGTAGTGCTTATCTCTGAGAAGAGATGTTTCGGTTACCAGCCCCCTGAATTGTGTTACAATGAGGCTCTAAGGCCTATTTATTGTTGAGAAACAATGTAAAATCCGAAACGTCCAAAAACCTAACCCTAGGGGATGAAGCACCAAAACTGTGGGTCCCGTTTGGGTAAATTGGTGTTTCAACTTCTCGGGGACGTAACTTTAGCATCTGATCTCCGTTTGACAGGCTAAATAGCTTGTTAGAAATATCTATCTAAGGAATAAAACTTTTGAGTGAGCAAAATCTGTCTATAATCCATGTTGCTCCCTGTTTTCCCAAAAAGGATCATTTAGGGCCTCAAAACAGCTCTAGAAGTTCAGGACCCGAAAAACTGCTATAAATAGTAAGTTTTGCTGAAACTTAGAAACTAAAATAACTAATGGTGGGGGTTCAAATGGACTCGGTGGGTGGCCACCAATATCCACTTGGATCATTAATTCCCCAAAATGGCTCCGTGAGTGCAAGACCCGAAAACCTGCTACAAATAGTAAGTTGTGCTGACGCTGAAAAACTGAGAGAATTGATGCTGCGAGTCCAAATGGAATAGGTGGGTGGCCACCGATATCCACCTGGATCAAAAAATAAGAAAAATAAATAGCACCATAAACCTCTTGAAATTCACACCACTCATTCCAGATATGGATTGTCTCACTCTCAAACCAAAGGAATTAAATTATCAGAGCATATAATTACTTTGTGCACACCAAGTCAAACAATAAATACCATCAAATCTACATTCCACAATTGTATTCACAATAATCTCATACACATTGTGCTACTTAATAAAGGATAACAAGTTGGGTCAGTTGGGCCCTAGCCAACCAAGTCATTTCTTTTTAAGAAAATAAATACACTACAGAGTATTAAAAAACATGAAAAAATATTAAATCAGATATATATTAAACCTGGCATTAAAGCTTCCTTTATTGATCAAAAAACCCAATTCAGTACATAGCATGCTCGGTGGTCCAGTCCCAAAAGGTCCTGAGAAATATAAGGGTTCAACTTAACAGCATGAAAACAACTAGAAATAGTATCGCCAACCTATTACATCTTGAAGCCTAAAATTGATAAGAGCTTACAATAAATATTCACGGTTATAGTCAACCTGTACAGGAAAGGGAAATATAAACTTATCTAACATTCCTCAACAAGAAATCTTCTTTTGGATGCCATCCAATAGTGAGGTTCCAAATCAAGCCAATTTCATTCAAAAGGAGATAATAATATAGATTTTGTTGTTGAATACCAAGGGAGATAAGTGTGCCTTTCCTTCACTTGAGTCCAAGGAAATCTTAACAAAACTGTCAGCTAACTCGTTGTTCATTATTCGAACCCTAGTGTAGAAATATCGAACTTGGTGCAGGAATCCATAGTCAAAATACATGTTTCCTATTTTTGACATGTGTGATTCACAATTGATTAGAGGCTAACATAAGATCAAATAAATCCTTAATATAACATCGAATGCAGCATTAATCATAAAAAACACTAATCTACTAACCTTTTTAAATTTAAGTTATTCCAAATCCAAATGATTTATGATTACAATAGTGGAAATCAAAATATGTACATAAAAGTCTTCTTAGAGCTTGTAAAACAGAGGATAATTATAATATTAGGTATAAAAAATGGGACAATTGTAGAGTCTGACAAGATTTTGTAATACAAAAACCAAACCAACCACCTTGACCAAATTCCTTCGAATGTCTCTCAAATCTAGAGTAAAAAAAAACTAGAACTCCAGATGGGTGACCCAAACAAGGAGATAGTTCTTACTTAGTGACCAAAAGACTGAGATAGTTATTACCTAGTGGTCAAAGGTTGCCCTAAAATCTAAAGCAAAGATGCAACATACTTCAAATATCGACTGCTCCACTATCCCGCAATGGCAACATATAATCTTTATATCACATTCAAAAGGTAGATTCATGGTTAAATCTCACATGTTGGAGTGACACAAGACAATCTGTGTGTCCCATCCCTTTGTAAGATGTTTGATATTCATGGTGATGATGTTAGGTCCTTATATTACTAGTGTAGTCCCTTATTGTTGTTAGTGTAGCCCCCTTACTGTTATTGTTGTACCCCTATAGTCCCCATATTGTTATTATTGTGCCCCATAAAATCCCGCTATTGTTATTGTTGTGCCCTTACATTATTATTGTTAGGTGGGCTAAGATTATATTGTGACCCCATGGAATCCTATATATAGAAAGGAGGTTTTGTCATTTGTATCATCCAATAATTGTTCATTTATGTAATTTCAAAGAGGTTTCCCCCTCGAAAATGTTGATTTATAAGTCGTTGATCTATCTTTTCTTCTATTTTGTGACTTCGTTTCATAACATTTGGTATCAGAGCTTTGGATTCTAGGGTTTCACTGATGCAAACATGCCATCATGGAATTTTTTCTATAAATTTTTTTCTACGAAGTTTCAGATGCCGAAACAAAAACCCATTTGAGTTGAAACCCTGAAGAACGTCATGTAAAAATTTCAGATCTTGGTTCGCTACATTTTTGAAGATATGATCTGAGGAAGTTAGGGTTTTTGTAGACTCCCGAACTTCATCTCAAAGAGGTGACCTTGGGAAAATATTGATAATTGTCTCTCTGAGCATCGGATTCAAATTCAGTGAAATGTGGCTGAAATTGCATGGATTTTAATTTCTTTTGTATCGATTTCATATCCAAAAGACGAAAAAGTGACACGTGGTATGTCGTACAAGTGCGCTCTACTAAATCGGTCCATAATTAGGCCATTGTGGGAGATTGAGAATAACTTTGTCTTGAAGAATCCAAATTAGGCTTGACCCATGGCATTAGAAATATGACGCAGAGGGCTACTATAGCTTCAAATTTAAAATCTTGGGGATCCGAAATCACAAAGATACAAAGGATCAATAGTGATCTCCTCAAAAGCAAGAAAAAGGTGTGTATCATTTTTTTTAAATTGCATAATGTTTGTTTGAAAAATTAGTTTGAAGTGATTCTAAGGGCATATTGAAGCATAGATATAAGTATTGAGTTATATAATGACTCCCAAAAACAATTCCACACCCATTAAGCCCTCATAAAGCTCTACTATGATGCATGAAGAGGAAGAAGTGCAACATGATATATCAAAATTATGAGACCAAGTGAAAATACACTAAAGGTCATAAGAGTTTTGAGAATAAATTGCTTTACATAGATTGTGAAGAGGAGGAAGAAATGAAAAAGATAATTCAAAAGAATAGGATATACACTAGTAACCAACCCTAGAGAAATAAGAAATGAATCCGACCATATCCTATAATGCATTGGCAATAATTACCACTCCTCAAACTCCCAAGATAGAAGGACATATAAAGAAGAAAAATTTAATAGTGTTGATTGATTCAGGTAATACCCATAATTTTATTCATTGTAAGGCAACCAAGTAATTGAATTGCTTCCTATGCCCAGCATCAGAGTGTCAAGTGATGGTTGCAAATGGAGGAACTATAAATTGCTCTGGAAAGTGCCATAATATCAAGATAACCATGGGGGAATACGTATTGAATATTCCAATTCTTTCCATTCCAATGAGTGGTGCTGATGTTGTACTAGGAGTACAATGGTTACAATCTTTGGGTATGGTAGCTTTTAATTTTCAAGAAATTTTCTTGAAATTTTTTTTGGAAGGAAAGGAAGTTGAATTACGGGGTATCGTGGGGATGCTGGGAAAGATAATAAGCTTTAATTTCATGACAAAGCTTCTGAAGAAAGAATAATGAGGCTTAATTGCACAATCATGCACACTAGAAGTTCCAACATCAAAATCATCTATTTCTCATGATCTCCAAAAAGTATTGGACAATCATTCCAAGGTGCTTGAAACTCCCAAAGGACTCCCACCTATTCGTGATCATGATCATGCTACTGATTTGATTCCAAGAATTATTCCTCCAAAAATCAAGCCTTATAGATATTATTATGTCCAAAAAAGATAAATTTAACGTATGATTGCAAAAATGTTAGAGGTTGGTACAATTCAACCTAGTCAAATTTCTTTCTCTGCTCTAGTATTATTGATGCACAAGAAGAATGGATCATGGCGCATGGTTCTGGATTATAGGGAGATCAATAAACTCACTATTAAAGATAAATTTCCCATTCCTATGATTGATTAATTATTGGATGAATTACATGGAGAAATTTATTTCACCAAGTTGGATCTTCGTTCAGGATATAATCAAATTAGAATGAATATTGAAGACATTCTGAAAACAACATTCTGAACTCATGAGGGCCATATGAATTTGTTTTCATTCCTTTTGGCCTTACCAATGCACCTTCGACATTTCAAGGGTTGATGAATTCCATTTTCAAACCCTTCCTTAGAAAATTTGTGTTAGTATTTTATAATGATATGCTAATCTACAGCAAGTCTTGGAAGGATCATGTTCAACATGTTGACAAGGTGCTCAAACTGTTGGAGGAGAAACAATTATATGCAAAAAACTCCAAATGTTTCTTTGGAGTATAAGAGGTGGAATATCTAGGTAATATTGTATCTCGGGAGGGTTTTAAGGTATACCCTAACAAAATTAAAGCCATTAAGAAATGGAAAGTCCCCACAACCATAAATAAGTTGTGAGGATTTCTCGGGTTAATAGGATATTATCAAAAGTTTGTTAAGAATTATGGGATAATAGAAACACCTCTAACAACATTATTGAAGAAAGATGCATTTTCACGAACTCTTGGAGAAACTAAGTCCTTTGAACATCTTAAAGAGGCCATGTGCCAGGCACTGGTCTTAACTATGCCAGAATTCACAAAAACATTTATTTTGGAATGTGATGCCTTAGGAAATGGAATTGGTGTTTTTTTAATGCAAGAAGGAAGACCCATTTCTTTTTAAAGTCGTCCAACCAAAGGAAAGTATTTACAAAAAGCTATTTATGAGAATGAAATGTTGGTAATACTACACGCACTAAATAAATGGAAAACTTACCTAATGGGAAGACACTTCAAGGTAAAAAATTATTATGATAGTCTTAAATAAGTTTTGGAACAAAGACTAGCTTCAGAAGAGCAACAAAAATTGGTCACAAAGATGTTGGGTTATGAATTTGAAATAATCTACAAAAAAGGGAAGCTAAATGTTGTAGCAGATGCACTCTCAAGAAAGGATGAGGATGTGGAAGCGTTGCTTTGTTCCATTTGTATTATCCAACCACATTGCATAACCAAAGCAAGGGAGGAATGGAAGAATGGCAAAGAAGTGTGGACACTCATTCAAAAGTTGCAGCAAGATCCCATTACATCTGACACATGTAGTTGGAAAAATTATTCCTTGTGTTACAAAGATCACTTATATATTTGTAAGAATTCCCAACTGAAACAAAATATTCTTTTGGAATTGCACACCTCTCCCTTAAGAGGACACTCAAGATTTTTAAGAATTTACCATGGGGTGAAGAAATAATTTTTTTGGGATGGCCTTAAATCTGATATTAAAAATTTTGTGGTCGAATGTTTGGTTTGCCAGCAAAATAAAGTTGAGACAATTAAGACCCTGGGTCTACTACAACCTTTATCCATTCCAAGTCAACGTTGGGAGGAGGTTTCAATGGATTTTATCATAGGTTTACCTAAGTCCGAAGGGAAGAGTGTCATCATGGTGGTAGTTGATAGAATTGCCAAGTATGCACACTTTTGTGCATTATCTCATCCATTTAAAGTGAGTACAGTTCCTACTACATTTATGGAAACAATTCAAAAGCTAGATGGAAACCCAAATATTATTGTAAGCAACAAAGATCCCATTTTCACTGGAAATTTTTGGATGGAATTATTTTCTTGTTTGGGTAGTCAATTAGCTCATAGATTATCTTATCATCCTCAATCCAATGGGAAAACTGAGATAGTGAAAAAATGTTTGGAAGGATATATTCGTTGCTCTATATCTAATAAACAAACACAATGGGTCAAGTGGCTACCTCTGGTTGAATGGTGGTATAATACTTCCTTCCACATTACAGCAAAAATGACCCCATTTATGGCACTTTATGGATATCATCCACCGTCCATCACATCATATTTAAGAGAAAATTCTAAGGTTCAAGTAGTGGAATATCACATTAAAAATCAACAAAAAGTTATCCAACTCTTAAAGGATAACCTAAATTTGGTAGAAAATTGAGTGAAACAACAGGTAGATCAACATCGCAGTGAGATAAGTTTTGATATAGGAAATTGGGTATTTTTACGACTACAATCATACAGAAAAATTCCGCTCAAGCAAGCTAAGAACGATAATAAATTATCATCAAAGTATTATGGTCCTTACAAGGTGTTGCAAAAGATTGGTACTATGGAATACAAATTGGAGCTTCCTACTTCTTCCCGAGTGCACCCAGTTTTCTGTAGGTTTTAACCCTATACAGAAATTATCTACAAACGAATTCTTAAAGACAGAAATAAACAATAGCGAGAGCATAAAATATAAAATATATATACACAGAGATTTTTCCCCTAGATCCCAAAACTGGGACTATCAGCTTGATTTTTCATTATATTCATTTTAGTGTTACAACACATATATATACATGTCAAAGCATTCATAAACCCCAATCCATTAACCCTGGATTAGAACATAACTGTAGTTCCCTTGACTAGATCTACAAAATACCAGGGGTCTAAACCATCATACCACAAAACCATATGCAAACCCATGCACAAAACCATAGGTGGGTCCGCCCACCAAAAAATAAGGTCCAAATTTTTTTTCCTGGGGCGCTGCTCCAGACCTCGCACAGGGGGCTACCTGCTCCCTGCGACTAATCGTGGAAAAAATATAACACATACCAAAAATTTTCCATGTTTCATGCTTAAAAAAGGTTATAGGTGATAAACTTCCAGTTCAAAAAATATTTCCAGAACTTGATGAGGAAGGAAAAATCATATTGGAACTTCAAGCAGTCACGGAAACAAGAACTCGACAACTATGAATCGGTAAATTTCAGAGTATCTCATCAAGTGGAAGAACTTACCCACTAATGATTCCACCTAGGACGATGAGAACTTTATACAGAAGCATCCAGAACTACTCAAGCAATGAGGACAACACTTTTTTGAAGGATATCGGCATGTTAGGTCCCTATATTACTAGTGTAGTCCCTTATTGTTGTTAGTGTAGCCCCCTTATTTTTTTTTTGTACCCCTATAATCACCATATTGTTATTATTGTGCGCCATAAAAGCCCACTATTTTTATTGTTGTGCCCTTACATTATTATTGTTAGATCAGATAGAATTATATTGTGACCCCATGGACTCCTATATATAAAAATGATGTTTTTTCATTTGTATCATCCAAGAATTTTTCATTTATGTAATGTAAAGGATGTTTCCCCCTCGAAGAGGCCGATTTCTAAGTCATTGACCTATCTTTTCTTCTACTTTGTGAGTTGGTTTCATAAAAATTATTCATTTAAGAGTTAATACATGTTTGATGTGTCCTTTCCATGCCTAAAGACATTAAGGAATATTAGAAAATGATCTCCCCCATTTATTTCTATTTCATATGACCAAATAAATGAATTTATTTTTCCCATAGATTAGCTTCCAAGTTGAGAACATGCATTACATGGTAAAATGAAGCTTTGAGATGGATGTTTGCCCCCCTTTTGGCTTGAGTAATGATCATTGCAAACCTATTATTCGAAGGATTCATTTTTGTAGCATCATTTTAATAACCATGTTAGAATCACCAATGGCTATCAAGGATTTGAACTCCACTTCATTAGATAGAAGAAATCCTTGTAGAAGTGCATGAGCTTTTTCTTGTTCTAGTCCTCAAGCATCATGTTTGTTTCATAGTTTAATTATAAAATATTAATTAACCCTTGCATGCATATTTGTTTTCTACTTCTTTAGTGACTTGCAAGACTAGCCTTTGGATAAGAAACAACAACCCAGGGGCATATAAGCTGTCAAAATCACCTAGGAATCACACTCGACCTAGGCCACACTAACCCTTAACATGTCTAGATTTTTGTATCCATGGGGTTTCAAATAGGCGACCTTCACACAAGGATTTCCTTAATAGAATAACCCATTTTTGAATATTCTACATCTTGTGCATTATTCTTGTTGATCAGTGGTTGTCATTGATGTCAACCCAAGCTGCACCAGGGGCTACCCAGATCTTGCATGGAAATTTTGACTTGACAACTTATTCTATTATGAGTCAAGGATATTTTGGATTGATTATACTCATTGATATGTTTATGTTGATATATGGAATGCCACGTAAATATTCACGGTTTGAGAGATATTCATTTTTGAAGTTAGTAACCATAGTTAGTGGGCTAAAACCCCATGGGGTTGTGGCATGGAACTCATCATAGGTTGTGGTCATAGAATAGTAAATAATTAATAATGTTTTAAGCTACTAAAATCCCTCTAATTTTCACTTGTTGAAGACCCTCTCAACCTAAGCATATATGACCCTCATATCCTCCTCGTGCAAGGATTGTGATGCTTCAAACAAGTCATTGTGGACTTTTCTCTATAATTTTTTTTCTATGAAGCTTTAGAAGCTGAAATTAAAACCCATTTTATCTAAAATCTTGATGAACCTCATGAAAATATTTCAGATCTTGGTTCACTATATTTTCAGAGATATGATCTGAGGAAGTTAGGGTTTTTGCAGGCTCCTAAATTCCATGTCAAACAAGTGCCCTTGGGAAAATTGTCATAAATTTCTATATGAGAATTGGATTGAAATTTAGTAAAAAGTGACATAAATAGGATAGAATCTAGTTTTTTGGATATCATTTTCAAGACTGAGGGTCGAAAAAGTGACACGTGACACTTCATACAAGTTTGCTCTACTAAAGCAGCCTATAATCAAGTCATCATGGGAGATTGGGCATAAATCTTTCTTTAAGAATCCAATATCTATCAAACATGTGGGGTTGGAAAGAGGACTTAGAGGGATACCACATGACTAAATTTCAGAAATTGGAGATCTGAAATTACATAGATACATTAGATTCAATATTGAGCTTCTAATAAGGCAAGGAAAAGTATGCATTCAAGGAACACTACAGTAAGGACCACACATCAAAATTCAAGGGTAAGTCTGCTACAGAAAGGTATGTATGATTAATGTTTTCATTTGAATTTGAATATCATCTCTGACATGTGTTTTTGTAGGAAAGTGTAAGTATTTTTTATGTATGCTTGTTTGGGTTTTGTTCATAAATGTTGAACGTATTTACATTTGAATTTTGAATATTTCTCTAACATATGTTTTGTAGGAAAGTGTAAGTATTTTGTTTGCATATTGGTTTGGGTATTTTTCATTAATGCATGTGCAGGAAGGAGGACACAACAAGAAAAATCGAACACATACTAGAAGGACGTGCAGTGCCGAAGTACCATTACTTCAAGCAAGCACAAAATAACCTCAGTGGCTGCTAGTGATCCAAGAAGCAGTGTCAAGTCATGTATCAGGTCGTGTCAAAAGCCAGTGTTGTAAAAGGCATCATTGTAAAACTGTAAAAGAATCATTATTGTAAAAGATTCGATCTGCCTAGAGTTGAAGAGGCATTGTTGGGAGGTATAGGAGTCATTGTTGGATAATGTTATGGTTTGGTTGCAGGTCATAGTGTGATTGGGTGATTGGTCTAGTTCAATAAAATAATCGTGAACCATATTATATTGTGGATCATTATCCCTGGTATGGGATTCCACACTCTAATCTTATTTCTGATCATTATAGGGTGTAAGGGAGGTGTTAGGCTTGTACATTAAGTCACCTATAGGTTGGAACCTGTGAGCACTTGAGGGTGGTACATTGGTCTAGGATGTCAGGGAATCCATTCATTTGAATACTAAAGAAACCAGGGCATTGGGGCATCCTTCCACTGAGAGCTACAGAAAAATGATTTTCTAGAATTATAGGAAGTTGTAACCTTCATTTCATTTTGGTCTTGTTTGCACCTAATTTGAACCTTAGACTGAAGGAAGGCAAATCAGGGTAACCTTAAACCATGCTCAGCCTTGTAGCTAGCCCTACAAGGTCAGTAGAGGGCTCTCTCTGTGAAAGATATTCAAAAAATTACAATTATAAACTGATTTTAGGCTAGGTATAATGATAGGAAATGTTTTTATAAAATTTCAGGGTTGTATGGAACAAATGGGATAGTTTGAGTATGGGGAATTAAATCAAGGATACAGGGTATTTCATAGGGCAAGGTAGGCAGGAATTTCAGCAATTAATTTTAAATAATGATGGGATGGAAAGACTGGTGAGGAGTTGAAAAGGGCATAGGAGATGGATCCTTTTCAAACAGAAGAAAACAAAGAAAATTGAATGATTTCCCAAGGCAGAGCATTAAAAATGGATTCTACTTATCTATCTTGAAAGCATTCAACTAGATATGTTTATGAATGAATGGTGAACATAAAAAATTTACATATGAACACAAAGGAGAGAACAAATGCTAAAGTTCATACCAAATGGATCCCACAAATCATAGTTGCATATCTTTATTAATTCCCTGTCAAACTGTTACAATGGAGCACAGAGCGTCCTCAAAGTATTTCCACACTATTCCCTTACTTACTGACTGACTGCTTACAAATGACTGAAAATTACAGTAAATAGACCAGAATTGGGGGAAGTAGATCCACAGAAAAAAGAGTTGTTTTACCAGCTCAGAAACGGAAATTCGATCATAGGAAAGAGACCAACATCATGCCCCTGAAAAAGAGGGAAAACAATACATTTTGACCATCTTTGAAGATTTCGTTGTTACATTGAATAAATGAGAAGAAGAAAATGTGGAGCCAATCCCTTTAAATCGATGCTGAAGAAGTTTCTTTTCATATTTAGCTTATGGCCCTTTGAATGTTTCCTTTCTTTTTTGAAGATATCATATATGCCGAGAAAGCCTTTTGAAAACATTAAAACTAAAATTTATGCCTTTAATGAAGAACAAGACTCATTTTGAGTGGAAGGAGCGAAGGGAAAGGAGGTGGGCCCAAATCGCAATCGCAATCGCAATCGGAGGGAAGGAAGGGGTGTGGGTTTTTAGCATGTCATAATAAAAAATGCGATGTGATGGGAAATGGGCTTTAATCGCAATCACAAATCAGGATGGAAGGGAAGCAGGAGTAAAGTTATAAAAATTCTGATGTAATTGGAATAGGTGTGATGGAGTGAATGAATAAGCCGAAGGGATAATGGGGGAGATTTCCATTTAAACAAATCTAAAACAGGCTTTATGTTTTTATAAAGTGAAAAGAAACTTTTCATTGAAAAGAGCGGAATTTTCTGGTGGGACCGGGGGCCAATCGCAATCGAGCATCGCAGGGTAAGCAGGGCGGAGTTTTAACATGTTATGAGAAAGCACCGATTGCGATCAATCGCATCGGCGGGGAGGGAGGCGGAGACTTTAAACATAGCATGGGAGAATCACAATGCGATGAAGTACTTAAAAAACTTTTAAAAATCATTTTAGTACTTTCACAAAGGGAGAAGCGCTTTGCTTTGGAGCGAGGCAGAAGGGTATTAAGGTGGGACCCAAAGGTCAATCAAAGTCGGAAGTGAGAGGGGAGAAAAGGCAAAGTGTTATGGCGCAAAGGGATTTCGCTGATTACGATGGAGCGATTGCTTGTGGGTCGTCTGATAAAAAATGCGGATCAACGGTGCTAACGAAATCGAGGGAGCGGAGTTAATCACAATCGGAAGAATCGGGAGGGGTCAATCAGAGGGGATCGATCAAAAGCACCGATTGCGATGGAGCGATGAAGTGTGGGCTGCTCGATTATATGGGCAGATCGACAGTCGGGATCTCATCGGGTGTATGCAATCGCATCAGAGTTTTTGTAGTGACAAGGGTCCATCAGAATGCATGATTTAAATATTGTGATTGCGATCGGATCAGGAAATGGAAAGGGATTGGATCGGCGGGGATTTATAATAAAGACTTTTAAAACTTTATTATAAAGTTTAAGGGGAAATGTGGAGAAGTGGTTTATTTAATCGCATTGGATTTTATGGGTTTAAAAGACTTTAACGATGTGATTTGTGCAAACGGATGGGGAAAAGGGGGGGTTTTTTAAAGAAAAAATTAAACTTTAACAGAATAAAGTTTAAGGGAAAGGTGGGAAAAGGGGTTGGTTTAGGGTATAGGGGAGCTTTATTCACTTAGGCATAAATTTCAATCTAGGAGTCAGTTTTGAGAGTATAATATACTGTTGGAAAGCTCTTTCCGGGCTCTTTCTGATGGACATACTTATAATATGATTTGACACTGAAAATGCTATGGAAAACTTCTTTGAAGGGTAGGGCGGTGACTTTGTGGAGATAGCAGCTTCTGAAGTGTGACTTATTACATATGATGACATAAAATTACATAAAATATGGTAATGAAAGCAAAGTATCATGTTTTCACCTCAAAACATAGTTTTGAGGCAAAAATTACATCAAGCTGAATAAAAAATTTCTTTGATCTTCCAAGGTGCTGTGATTTTGAGTTTACTAGACCTCCTCATGACCTTGCTGATATTTATTGACAACTTGACTTATTAATTTGACCATGGTGATATCTTAGAACCTAATGAGACCCATCCTATGACCTACTAACATGACTCACAGAGTGAAAATAACTCATGACTAAAGGCCATAGAGAGGAGAATCAACAAGTTTCACATGAGGGAAAACTGATGAAATACCACTACCATAAATGAATCCATGACCTAATGGAATGGTGAAAATTTATGGTATGGGACTCCTAATATGCAAATGCAAAAGAGAAATTTTGATCACTAAAGGCAGTATGACTAGACTGACACTAACATTGGCTCCAATGGGTATGGTAGATCCTTGGAGGTGCCAAGAACAATGTAGACCAAGTAGCCTTATCCATTGGGCATGGAGTCAAAAAATACTAAAAAATGACACTATGCGGACTGACTCTGACTCAAGACTAAGACTGAAAACTGAAATAAAACCAAACCATACACATATCATTCAAGTTTTATAGGCTTCACCTCGGGCCCCAAACTTCAATGACTGTGTACTCAAAATTAGACCAAAAATAACATGGTATATACAATGATTGTGACATGGTTTCTGATCCATTATCTTCAACAGTGGTAGTGTTTCAAAAGCATACCATTCACTTCTCCTCTAGGGAAATCTTGCCCATCCATTTCTGAAAGCAAGAAGGCATTATGTCCCCTGTATGCTGAAATTTTGTATGGTCCTTTCCACAGGTAGTCGAACTTACCATGCTTCCCTTTGTCCTCATTTCGTGCATCCCATCTCAACACCACATCATCCAACTGAAACTTTTCTTCTTTTGTCTTACGGTCATAGATCGTCTTTATCTTCTCCTGCAACTGAATAGCGTTTTGTGACACTTCCTCTCTTTTTTGCTGAAGGTGGATCATCTGATTGATTCTTCGCTGATTGTCATTGTCTTCACTGCCAACTTATTGCAATAATCTCATGACTAGAACTGTAAGTGATGTAGGAAAGACAACATCAGTACCATAAACCAATTCAAAAGGTGACATACCTATGGATTTCTTGCTGCTAACTCTGTCTTCCCACAATGCATTGATGAGATTTCGATGCCAGTTTCTTTTTTTTGCCTCCAAAATTTTCTTGATTATGTTTATCAAAGGCTTGTTCGATGATTCTACTAGATCGTTGCCTTGTGGGTAGTACATTTTTGAATGGCCCAAGAAAATATTGTATTTGTTGCAGAACTCCACCATCCTCTTAGATTTAAACGCTGCTACGTTATCTGCTATAATTTTTGTGAGGGCAACTCCCTTTACCTGTTTGATTATCAGCTCTGAATCTCCATAAACAGAAATCCTCCTTGCATTTAGCTTCTTCAAAATTTTCAAACCTGCAATCAAATCTTCGTACTCCACTTCATTGTTAAAGCAGTCAAAAGCCAACTTGTAAGCACATACTCTAAACTTACTAGGAAATTTTTCAAGCTAGAAAACAGGGTTCTGAATCCATATTCCTATACCAGCTCCGTCCTTACCAACAACTTCATCAAAGTCCATGCTCCATAGGCCTTCTTCTTCTTCTTCCAGATGCTGAAATTTTGCTTCTTTCTCTACTTTATCTTGACTAGTTTCTGCATCTTTTTGCTGTTCACTGTCCTTTTGCTGCTGGCAGGTAGGAAGCTTAGAAATGCTTGATGTTTTATCTTTTTCCTATTTAAGGACTTCTTTAAAATTTTCTGAAATTTCAAGTATCTTATCTACTTGTACCAACTGAACATTTTCATCATTCAAACCACCATCTGAATATAATAAAAATGAATCTAAATCTGTGTGGACTGCATTAATGGGATGATTAACTGGCTTCTCTTTGCTAGTGATCATATATTTCATTTTCTTCTCCCTATATAGTTTTCTCAACTGACCAAACATGGGAATGGTGGCATAATAGAAGTCAACCTACATGGTTCCTTTAAATTTTTCACCCCAAGACCTGGATATAAGCATTCCAAACTGTTGTGGAACAACGGCAACAACTACATCCATCAAAACATTCTTGGCTGGGACTTGATCTAGAGATACTACCAAGTCTTTGATAAGACCAATAAAATGGACCCTACCTGAGTCAAAGGAATACAAATCATGGTATTTGCGGGTAATATCAAGTCCCAACTTCTCCATAATGGCTTCAGGCATCAAGTTATGCGAGGCTCCAGAGTCCAACATAGCATTATGTAAAATGAACTCATGTAATCTAAGACTTAGGTAAAAGGGAGGAAATTCACTTTCTTCAGATTGATCTTCTGTGGCTAGGCCAAATATAAGTTAAGGGTAATCATCTTCAACATTTACCATATCTGAAACAGAGTCTATTTGCAAAATTCTAGACACCTGATGTTTATAAGCACTATTTTTCACCAACTCGGTCAAGGGCATGGACACCTTCAGCTTAGAAATTTCATTTTCTAGATTAAAGGAAGGAACTTTTTCTACCTCTTTAATGGGAGGATATTTTTTCTCTACTTGCTCCTTTGCTGCGCTATGTTGGTTCTTCTCATTTGGGCTGTTAATAACTGAAGATGCTTTACTAGGAGAAGGATCCGCAGGCTCTTTTCCTTTCTTCTGAGTATTTGAAGAATCGTTCTTCAATTGCATGTCTTTTGTTTTCTGAATGGGACTGATCGGCACATCTATATTCCTCAAAGAATACTGCTTCTGTTGAGTTGATAAAGCATTCATGTACCCTCTTTAGTAATAATCGGATTCTTCTTCTAACACTGCATCATTCGCCAAAATGAAATCTTCGTCTTTTTGAACGCCTGCAATTGCTGTATATTCTTCGTCTTCTGTAAGAAAGATGGGCACACCATCTGCAGTGAAGAAATTATTGGCTTCAATCACAGGATCATCATCATCATCTATTTCCATTCCCTGAACGTAATTTTCTTGTAAGGGAGTTATGATCTGCTGTTGTTGTGGTGCTTAGTCCTGCGCTCTTTGTTCTCTTTGTTTAATTCTGAATTACGGTTGCTGATGTCCTCTAAAATTTGGATTCCTGATTTGTGTGTCAGGTCTATCCGAAATGGTCAATCGATCGACCATCTTCTCCAATGTCTGGATCAAAGTATCCATTTTACTGTCTGAAGGGGACACCTCTTCTTTCACAGTGACTCTCTTTTCAGCTTTGGTCCACGCTCTTCTGGCCAACAAATTCGCTTCTACGCTCACAGCTATCTTCTACATGTCTTCAAGTGTGGTAGGATCTCTTTCTCGTAGCTGATATGCCATATTAGCATCGAAACCATCTGTAAACTTGAGCAAATCTAAATCCACACAGATTTTAAGATTGGTCGGAATAGCATTATACACAGCATTAAATCTTAGACAATAATCCTGTACAGTTTCACCCACATTTCTTTTAATATTTTCATACTCAGACAAAATTTGGAGTGGGTTTTTCTTTACCTCCCACTGGTTTAAAAACTGTGTATGCAACTCCTGCAAAGTGTGGATAGAGCCTACTGGTAAGGCTCTGAACCAATTTCTAACTTCACCTCCAAAACTTTGGACAAACAACCTTGTGGTTACATTCTCTGCCTCTACCTCATGAAGATAAAAAAATTCATTCATCTTATCAACATGCTACTGGGCTGTGATGCTTTGAGTGACATCAAAGATAGGAATTTTTCTTTGGAAATCAGCAGTCATATCATTCAGAACCTGAGGTAAAACTAGGGATGCATAGTGAGCAGCCATGACTCGAAGTGGATTTACAATAGTGTTTGTGCTACTATGATTTAAGGGAGGTGTTGATGGAGGAGATGAAAGCTGAGAATTGACTGATGGGAATGCTGATGAATTAGGGGGAGGAAAGGATGTTCCTGATGACTCTAAAGGCTCAGGGATATTGGTTACAATGATAGATGACTGAGGGGAATTCAAAATATAATCATCAATTGATGTATTTTCCCTTTTAACTTCAATATCTACAAGGAATTCTGGATC
This sequence comes from Pinus albicaulis, assembly GCA_034641835.2. Lineage (NCBI taxonomy): Eukaryota > Viridiplantae > Streptophyta > Pinopsida > Pinales > Pinaceae > Pinus > Pinus albicaulis. Next base: position 180,703,224 of record CM076581.1, on the reverse strand, counting down.
TAAAACTGTGTCATCAAGTGCAGTTTCAGATTTACTTCTGAACAAAGAAAGCTCAAAAAAATCATCAAAAGAAAGATCTGCTACAAATAACCACTCACTGGGCCAAGAGTGGGATCTGAAAATTGGTCTAGGACTTAGTGATCCTTCTTGTCTTCTGACTATTCTTGGAATGAGATTAGGATTTTTGAACACAGGGGGAGGATTTGGATCTAGATTAGCCCTTGTGTATATTCTTGAAGCCAGTGTGGTCAAATTTCTACTTTACAAAATTTTATTTCAGCCTAGCAAACTCTGAACATCATTATCCAGAGTCTAGAAATTTACAAGGAAAATATTACTGGGGTGATGAATCTTCTATGCTAAAAACTTTCCCCAGTATGGTCCCCAGAAATGTTAGCACCTAATTTGAACCTTAGGCTGAAGGAAGGCAAATCAGGGTAACCTTAAACCAGGCTCAGCCTTGTAGCTATCCCTACAAGGTTAGGAGAGGGCTCTTTCCGTGAAAGATATTCAACAAAGTACAATTATAAACTGATTTTAGGCTAGGTATAATGATAGGAATTTTTTTTATAAAATCTCAGGGTTGTATGGAATAAATGGGACAATTTGAGTATGCGGAATTAAATCAGGGATACAAGGTATTTCATGGGGCAAGGTAGGCAGGAATTTCAGCAATTAAGTTTAAATAATGATGGGATGGAAAAACTAGTGAGGAGCTGAAAAGGGCATAAGAGATGGATCCTTTTCAAATAGAATAAAACACAGAAAATTGAATGATTTCCCAAGGCAGAGCATTAAAAATGGATTCTACCTATCTATCTTGAAAGCATTCAACCAGAGATGTTTATGAATGAATGGTGAACATAACAAATTTACATATGAACGCAAAGGAGAGAACAAATGCTAAAGTTCATACCACATGGATCCCACAAATCAGAGTTTCATATCTTTATTAATTCCCTGTAAAACTATTACAATGGAGCGCAGAGCGTCCTCAAACTATTTCCACACTATTCCCTTACTTACTGACTGAATACTTACAAATGACTGAAAAATACATTAAATAGACCAGAATTGGGGGAAGTAGATCCACAGAAAAAGGAGTTGTTTTACCAGCTCAGAAACGGAAATCCGATCATAGGAAAGAGACCAACAACATGCCCTAGAGAAAGAGGGAAAACAATACATTTTGACCATCTTTGAAGATTTCACTATTACATCGAACAAATGAGAAGAAGAAATTGTGGAGCCAATCCCTTTAAATCGTTGCTGAAGAAGTTTCTTTTCATATTTAGCTTATAGCCCTTTGACTGTTTCCTTTCTTTTTTGAAGATCTCATATATGCCGAGAAAGCCTTTTGAAAACATCAAAACTAAAATTTATGCCTTTAATGAAGAACAAGACTCATTTTGAGTGGAAGGAGCGAAGGGAAAGGAGGTGGGCCCGAATCACAATCGAAATCAGAATCAGAGGGAAGGAAGGGGTGTGGGTTTTTAGCATGTCATAATAAAAAATGTGATGCGATGGGAAATGGGGTTTAATCGCAATCGCAAATCGGGATGGAAGTGAAGCAGGAGTAAAGCTATAAAACTTCTGATGCGATTAGAATAGGTGTGATGGAGCGAATGAATAAGCCGAAGGGATAATGGGGACTTTAAACAAATCTAAAACAAGCTTTATGTTTTTAGAAATGGAAAAGCGATTTTTCATTGAAAAGAGCGGAAGTTTCTGGTGGGACCGGGGGGCCAATCGCAATCGAGCATCGGAGGTTAAGCAGGGTGGAGTTTTAACATGTTATGAGAAAGCGCCGATTGTTATCAATCGCATCGGCGGGGAGGGAGGCGGAGACTTTAAACATAGCATGGGAGAAGCGCGATGCGATGAAGTACTTAAAAAAAATTTCAAAATCATTTTATTACTTTCACAAAGGGAAAAGCACTTTGATTTGGAGCGGGGTGGAAGGGTCTTAAGGTGGGACCCAAAGGTCAATTGGAGTCGGAAGCGAGAGGGGAGCGGAGGCAAAGTGTTATGGCGCAAAGGGATTTCGCCGATTGCGATGGAGCGATTGCCTGTGGGCCGTCTGATCAAAAGGGAAAATTGACAGAGAAAATGCAATCGGGGGAGCAGATTTAATCGAAATCAAAATAATCGGGAGGGGTCAATCAGAGGAGATCGATCAAAAGCACCGATTGCGATGGAGCGATGAAGTGTGGGCCGTCCGATCAGATGGGAAAATCGACAGTTGGGATCTCATCGGGTGTATGCAATCGCATCGGAGTTTCTGTAGTGACAAGGGTCCATTGGAATGCAAGATTTAAATGTTGAGATTGTGATCAGATTGGGAAAGGGAAATGGATTGGATCGGCGAGTATTTATTATAAAGACTTTTAAAAATTTATTATAAAGTTTAAGGGGAAATGTGGGGAAGTGGCTTATTTAATCACATTAGATTTTATGGGTACAAATGACTTTAACAATGCAATTTGTGCAAATGGATAGGGAAAAAGGGGGGTTTTTTAAAGAAAACATTAAACTTTAATAAAATAAAGTCTAAGGGAAAGGTGGGAAAAGGGGTTGGTTTAGGGTATAGGGGAGCTTTATTCACTTAGGCATAAATTTCAATCCAGGAGTCAATTTTGAGAGTATAATATACCGTTGGAAAGCTCTTTCCGGGCTCTTTCTGATGGACATACTTAGAACATGATTTGACATTGAAAATGCTATGGAAAACTTCTCTGAATGGTAGGGCGGTGACTTTGTGGAGATAGCAGCTTCTGAAGTGTGACTTATTACATATGATGACATAAAATTACATAAAAGATGGTAATGAAAGAAAAGTATCATGTTTTCACCTCAAAACATGGTTTTGAGGTGAAAATTACATCAATATGAATAAAAAATTTCTTTGATCTCCCCAGGTGCTGTGATTTTGAGTTTACTAGACCTCTTCATGACCTTGCTGATATTTATTGACAACTTGACTTATTAATTTGACCATGGTGAGATCCTATAACCTAATGAGACCCATCCTATGACCTACTAACATGACTCACAAATTGAAAATGACTCATGACTAGATACCATAGAGAGGAGAATTAGCAAGTTTCACATGATGGAAAAATAATGAAAGACCACTACCATCAATGAATCCATGACCTAATGGAATGGTGAAAATCTATGGTATGGGACTCCTAATATGCAAATGCAAAAGAAAAATTTTGATCACTGATGGCAGTATGACTAGATTGACACTAACAGGTCTGAAGATTAAAGAATTTATTAGAAAAGTGTTCGTTGGTTTTTTACCCGAAGGGGGTTTTCCATCTAAAATTTGTGTGCCTATTGTGTTCTATTGTTTAATTTTTTTACTATATAAACATTAAGAATAATTGAATATTTACTAATGCTATGAAAGATTTAAAATTGCTAATTGTTAAGGAATACTAATTCACCCCCCTCTCATTATTTCCAACTATTGGTATTAGAGCTTGGTTCCTTTAATAGAATTCTAACTACTAGAATTATATCATGGAGTATACAAGAATAGAGTTCATATATTCAATGGAAATAACTATGCACTTTGGAGTGGAAGAATGCAAGTTCATTTGTTGGCACAAGGGTACGAAGTATGGGAAATCGTTGAAAAAGGATTTACAGCGACCCAGGATGAACAAGGTAATAAAAAATATAGTATATGATGCAAAGGCTAAAGATATAATTATCAGTGGTCTTATTGAATTTGTCTATCTGAAGGTACTGAGTTGCAAAACTGCTAAAGAAGTATGGGGAAAGCTTGATAATATATATGTAGGTGACTCAAACATGAAAGAATCAAAGCTTCAAATTTAGATGGAAAATTTTGAGAAACTAAAAATGAAGGAAGATGAAAATATTGTTGCATACTTTCAGCATGTTTATGAAATAAAAAATGCATTGGAAGGTTTGGGAGATCCTTTCAATACGAAAATTGTTGTCTGAAAGATCCTTAGAACCCTGTTGGCAAGATTCAACCCAAAGGTATTTGTCTTGGAATATAGTTTGAATCTAACCAATCTCAACAAAGATTAATTTCATGGAGTCCTTATGGCATATGAAATGAGGATTGAAGAAGAGGATGACACATCTCACCTAGAAACAACATTTTCTGCATCCAAGAACACTAGTAAGGACAAGCATACTCCGAAAGCGAAAACTTGCAGTTGTAAGCAAGAAGATGAAGACGAATTTTTAGATAAATAATTTTCCTACTTCATACGAAAAATGAGAATAGGTACGAGGAAATTCAAAGGTAAGCTTCCATTGATATGTTTTGATCGTGATGAGGTTGGGAATTTTGTAGCCAAGTTTCCTCACAAAAATGAAGTTGTTATGAAAGGAAAGAAAGGTCTAAGGAAGTTCAACAAGAAAATCAAGAAGAAATGCTTTAAGAAGAGTTTCTTCTCAAAAGAGGATAGCTCCTCATCTGATGAAGACAATGATAATGAAGAACAAATCAATAGAAGAGTATTGTTTGTGGCCAAGCACAATAAGAAAGAGGCATCTGACGAAGAAGGAGACGAAGAAGAAGATATGACTAAGGTTAAATTTCAAAACGAAATAATCAGGGTTATCAAAGAACTCAAGGCTGAGAAGAAGCATGTAAACACTCTTGAAGAAAAATTAAAGACAGAAATGGAATAGATCCTAAATCTTAAAATAAATATTGAAGAATACAAACAAGTTGAAGAATCGCTCAAGGAAGAATTAAAGGAAAACAACAAGGAAAGAGAAGAATTGGAAGTTGAAATAGTATCTCTACGAAAGCAAGTAAAAAATGGAAAAACTTTCAAAACTATGCCAACATCTCAAATGCATTAGAAAAAATCATCAGCGATCAACAACCAAAGAGTGACAATATTGGTCTTGGTTACAAAGAAAAATATGAAAAGGGGCCAAGTCCTTCTATGCCAATAAAATAAGATGGATACGCAAAATCTAACAAGAAGGTAGACCTCCCGGCCAACTCAAGGGATCAAGACTCACAGGAAGAACCATGAAAGACAATTCCAAGAAAAATATTTCCTCCTGGGTATCAACCTAACTTCTATGCTCATTGTTATTCGTGTGGAAGGTTTGGACATAGAGCTATAGAATGTTGCACATATGTTTGGAATAAATACAGTTTCAGGAGATCTTTCGAAAATGGATATTTTGTAACTCAGTAGAATATTAACATATTTTATCATTTGAGAGATGATGTCGAATGTTACAAATGTAAAAATTTTGGACACCTTGATAAATATTGAAGACTTGGAAGCTCTTCAAAGGAATTCTCACGAAATCAAAATGAACAAATACGGAAAAAGAAGACTGAAAAATGTGTCATCTCTCTCAAGGCTCAAAGCAAGAGAAACATTTGGTATGTTGATAGTGTTTGCTCAACTCATATGATTGGAGATAGTAATAAGGTCATGTTCTTGAAGGAAAATAAGGATGGAACAGTGTCTTTTGGAAATGATGAGTTTTCAAACATCATAGGAGTAGGTACGATTACACTTGGAAGCAAGAATGCATTAGCTAAGGATGTGTTGTTGGTTGAAAATATGAATCACAATCTGCTCAGTTTTGGAAATATGTGTGATCAAGGACACATGATGTTATTTAACTCTAAGAAATGTGAAATCGATAAAGGAAAGTTCGGAAAAATTGTGGCTACAACAATCATAGCTCCAAATGACATATATATTGGATGAGACACCTAAAGGGTGTTTTTTGGTGAAATAAGATGAAAGTTTTAATTATAAATCTTCCGAGAAATCACATAAGGAATTTTTTGTTCCAAAAATTCCTTATGTGATTTCCTGGAATATTTATAATTAAAATGTTATGGATCATAGAAGCTTGCACTCTCAAGATGAAAGTTTTTTATGGCACAAACGAATGGGACATATAAATCAACAATTTGGTCAAGATCACTAAGAAGGAAGCAGTAAGAGAACTGTGTAGAATTTCAAAACCTACCAATATGATATGTGAATCTTGTCGGCACAACGAGCAGGAAAAATTTGAGTTCAAGAAAAAAGAACACTTTGCATCACATCCATTGGAATTAGTACATATTGATCGGTGTCGTACTATGAGAATAAAAGGCTTAGATGGAGAATTCTATTTTATGCTAATGATAGATGATTACACCAAAATGACAGTGGTCAACTTATTAAAGAAAAAGACTAAGGCATTCGAGTGTTGTAGAATCTACAAGGAATTGGTCAAAAATGAAACTGATTTGAAGATCAAATGTGTGAGATCAGATAATGGCATAGAATTCACTTGCAAGGTATTTTAGCAGTACTGTGATGAAAATGGATGTAATATTCCAAAATTTGCATGCAACAAATTGGAATATTAAATTTTGCTGATTTCACTTAGGAGATGAATAAATGGGTATGGAGGCCCATGCATAATAAAAATCTAAATAAAATCCCTCATAATGTGAAAAGGGATCAACATAAATCTTGGATTTCACACCTTCATGTGTGAACATGAACTTTTTCATGTGGACAAGGTCAAGTTTGACCAAGTCAACAACACTGGGATAGGAGGTGGAGATCATCTTATGAGATAGCGCAGAGATAGTGGAAGGAAGATTCCTTGGTGGAGGAAACCCTAATTGAGTGGGGCCCAATGAAATAAGGCTCACACATGTATAAAATTAGGGAAAGGTAGCCATATCAAAGCATCTTGTGAATGATAATTTGATGTGTCTGTTTAGACTATTCTACATTCTCTTGTTGTTTAGCAGAGTTTTTGTGCCGCTTAGCATAGGGATCTCCTGTTTAGGAATCCTTCTCCTTCCTTGAGAGGCCTCTTGAAGGAGTTTGTATTGATTTTCCTCACATCCAGGCTTGAGGCCAAGCATCCTTCTTCAGCTACAGTGTTATTTCTGCAGTAGTGTAACACTGTGTTGCAGAGTGTTGCAGTGAGGGTTCACAACACCACTTCCTGCACTCATTTTTCAAAGGAGGGAGTCTCCATTACTTTGGGAGATTAGTAAGGAAGATATCTGAGCATATTTTCATATCTTGGCACTTGTCCAAAGAACTTCCATCAGCTACAACATAGTCCCTTTTAGGAACTACGTCCTTTCTTCCAAAGTTGTAGTGTGAGGGTCAATCCCCTCAATCTTGAGCTTGTTTCTTAGGGAAAGGGCCAACCCTTCTCCCGAAAAGCTTGTAAGAAGGATCCTCCTTCATTTATTGTATATTTCAGCTATATGTATTCAAAGCTTCATTTAGACTGCATTTTCAGATCCATATCTATGCATCTTGTACTTGTGCTTACATGAAACCCTTGCCGAGTTATTTTTCTGATGTGTAAAAGGAGTTATATCTCCATTTTTCTTCATTTTATAAGAAATAAAACTCTATATATGATGTTTTCATCATATTTTATCAGAAACCCTCTTTAAAATATGTTTTTCATGCTTCAGAAAATGTCTTTTTAATCAAGTCATGGGATTTCAGCGTTTTTAAGCCATATCGGGACCAAGAGATCTATTTAAATAAGCAAAAGAGATTTGCGTCGTGCCAGAATTGTAATATACAGATAAATTATGATTCCATAGATAGGTGCTAGTCTACAAAAATAGGTGAAAGACTATACGACTATTTCATCTAACTCAGAACAGATATACAGAGAGGATTGGAGGCTTACTTGTTTAGTCGCTTCCAAATATCTTCTTCTGTCGCTTCTGTTGCAACTTAAAATTCAAGCAGTTTGTGAGCTGAATGCTTCCTGCAATAAAGAACACTGAAACAACAGAAGATGCAGTAATATAGATATCTATTCAAACTAGTTAGCTAAATCAGTAAAGCATAAACCACATACATCAACCAAGATCTTACAATATGGAAAATCAAAGCTAATACAGATGCATGTAGGGAAAAATAAGAACACTCTTTATTGATGATAGAAGTAGAGGTTACAACCTAGTTACTGATTTGAAGTGACCTTCCAGAAACGTTCCCAAGCCTCATCATAGTATAAATCTCTCCAGCAGTAGCTTCACAAATCTAGCTCTCAATTGAAAATCCTCCAGCATTTCTCTACTCATATTCTTCCTTCTCAAACACTTAGATCTGTGTTCAATTTATATATGAACTGTAGGTTGGTTTGCAATTAATAACTTTCCAAAAATAGGCAAGACATGTTTCCATTCATGTAGATGTCAAATGGACACTTGGATCCGAAGCTTGACACATGTGAACTCTTCTAGAAGGCACTGGCCAAGTGGAGATTCTGGAACAATGAGAATTTCGCTCCCAATGTGACCAACGCACTTGTGAATGTCGGGAAGTGCTTTGTAGAGTAGCCTTGCATGGGGCTACCTGCATATGCAACACACTTAGGCCCCTTAGAGCCTTTGTTGGTGAGCCCTCATATGCTATACAATAAGCTTCAAACCATGGAAACCTTTGCTTCATGAAAGTCTTGCTCGATTTGTCTTGTTTCTTGTCTTAGGGAATGTAGCAACTGAAATGATAGGGAATGATAGACCCTTGATCATTGGTCCTAGAGATGATTCCTAGATAAACAAGTCATTGGGAATGGTGCCCAAATTGACCTATAACAATTTCCCCCTAAAGCATGAGATCCAAATAATAAGAAAATTTGATTGAGATGCTTTACACTGTCACGAGTCTGGAAACGAAGCAAAGTGGTCACCTGCATCAATATTACAATACATTACATCATGATGTATCTTTTTTTGATCATAATTGCTGAGGGTAGGCATTCCCATGTTCAGCACAAAACAATCTAATAACATGTACATAATTCAGAAAGTCGTCTACATTGGAATGGTGCCCAGATGTAGAAACAGCTACAGATGCATCAATATTACAATACATTACATCATGATATATCCTCTTTTGATCATAATTGCTGAGGGTAGGCATTCCCATGTTCAACACATAAAACAATCTAATAACATGTACATAATTCAGAAAGTCGTCTACATTGGAATGGTGCCCAGATGCAGACACGCCTATAGGCCCATGTTTGGATGAAAATATGTATGTAAGGTCACCATACAGATGATGTGTACAACAATCCTGAAATCGCAGCCCGAATGGATGAAACTAGATCTAGGGTCTTCTTATCTCATTCACTCAATCATTCGGGTACAAGTCTAGCCATGCGAATATATGATTTGTTGTCGAACATGGAAAGACATTGTTTGATTACTAGCCAATGATGTGAGTTGTTACCAAACATGAGAGAACCACCATTAATGTCAATGGCCCTCAAGGCACTGCAGTACATTTTGTAAGGCATGAATAGATGATTTGATGTCGAACGCCAAACATAATATTTTGGTCAAAGGTCCGGAAGAGAGAATCGTGTCAATGCTATAACAAGCCTCATGGTACTGGAATCTGATGTTTCTAAGTGAACTTCCTGGATTTTGATTTTTTGTAAACAGGAAGTCACCTTATTGCAAAACTGGAGTTACTGATTTTGGAGACAAGGGTATGACTTGATATAGCAATTTTTAGGGATAACGGTCATGAAAATGAAGGTTTATGAGTATTGCAGAAGGATGAGTTTTTAATCACTGGATAACTTCTCTCAAACATATCAGCGACACTGTGATGAGTTGGCAGCATTGACCCAAAACCGAAGTGAAGGTACGATGAAACATAGGTGTGAATGAACCGTCAAGATGATTACCCAACCCAAATAGTCACAGACATGGAGTGAAAGAAGTGTCATGTTCAAGAGCATCTTGCTACCAAAAAGAAACTTTGCTTACTTTTCCCAAATTTCCCCTGGTCATTTGTCGACCAGTACCTCTTTATTTTTTAACAAGCTTGAGGAGGATAAAATTTTCTTGATCTATAATTCAACTCTTCGAGCGCATAAAGTATCGCTATTTAATAATTTAACAAGTTTAGTGATGAATGAAACTAGATTCTTTCCATGATCGACAAGCCCGTCGCTATTTTATGTTTTAACGAGCTTAATGATAGTGATAGCCCAGTCCTTTTTCATATTTAGAGAGTCTGAAAAAGAGGACGAAAGAGAACTCCAAAAGTACTTTTTCATAAATTTGTCACTCAGATATAAAAAAGTGTAAAATAATATCTGAGAGAACCTCTTTGGTCATGTTTAACCAAGGTATTCCTTTTTCATAAATAATCCATCTCATTATGGAAAAGGGTTAAACTTATACTGAGTAGATATCAATCCATTTACTTTAACGAGCTTGAAAAGACAAGTGCTCAGCAATATTTTCACATTATCGGAGTTAGAAAAGAGCTGAAAGAAGACTCCAGGGGTTCCTTTTTCGTTGTTATCGAAGCTCGAAAAAGAGATAAAAGTGCACTTCAAATCCTTTTCCGTTTTTAGCAAAGCTCGAAAAATAAGGAGAAAAAGTATGCTTTGTGGCAAGTCATTCTTTGAATAAATTTGCACGACTAATCTGTTCATCAGTTGTATTTCCTATGCAGAACAACATAAAATGGATTAAAAATACCTGTTTCATGATAAAAACATAATAAAACTATAGTCATAGCAATAAATTTAACTTGCAAATAGTTAAATGACTATAAAAAGTAGTTTCACTATTCATTTTTACCATTCCATAGTTACCATTTGCATTTTGGAGCTCTGAACCTGATTTTTCCCCCGAACTTCAGTCATTGATTGCAATCATTTCTATGGATGGATTTCGTCGTCGTTTGATCCAGGTTAGTGCATGAACCTCGTCTTCCCTTTAGTATTCATTTCATTTCCATTCCTTGCAAATTTTTAGGGTTTTAAGGCCCCTAGGGTAAATTCTTCCCAAATTGAGGGGAATGCACCCCTGAATAACGAAACCTACATTGCATAGCAGGTACAGTGAAGGGTACCATCATATGCAATGCACTGTCTCAACCCAGGGAGTGCATTGGGCGCAGTTCAAGATTTTGGATTTCATGATGTGCTCAAAATTTACCTAGTTTTTTGCAATGAATGGTATCTAATGGATCTTATGATTATATTTCAAGTTTCCATCAAATTATAATGAAGATTACATGGAGGGAAAGAGAACATGAAGAACAAGATATGATTTCCTTGAATGGTCCAGGTACTGTAAGAGCCTTAAGAGATTTTGGACTACTTAAGTACTTCAAATTGTCGGGAATGAGGCAACAAATAGAACTCTTGGAGTTCTTAGTTCGAGCATGGGATCCGGCGATAGAGGAATTTCACATAAAAAATCAAGTGTTTTCCATAACAGTTGAGGATGTGTATTTTCTCACAGGTTTGTCGAAGAGAGGTTTACCCATTTCTCTCACAGGGTCTACCATTGGAGGAGAGACAGTGAGGGATAATGTTATGAAATATTTCATTCCAGGGTCAGAACCTAGCAAAGATGGAAAATAAAACATCTGAGATGTCAGGGATTTTCCTTTGATAACCATCCTTTTCACGATCACTAAACTTGCTGGCACCGTTACACTACATGTAGCGAACCAATCATATATGCAGTATGCGCTAGAGTGCTTAGAGCCAATAGTCTTCAACTGGTCTGAAGCTGTTCTATCTCAGATAAAGGAACAACTAAATAAAGCAAAGGGAGGAAGGAAGAAAATTTTCAGTTATGGTTCAATCCTTATCTCATTTTCTTTGGAGAAGATTCCACTGATGCAGCCACAACATGTAACATTGGATATATCTAGTCCTAGAGATCCTCGAATGAAGAGATGGGTAGAACTCATGGGTTGGCATGCAGGCCAATCGACCGTTGTGTTCTCAACTGCATTATTTTCCTAGTTCTGGCGATAGATATTTGCCATCGATGAATACGCATATGTAAGCGTCAACCTCCTAGGAGATCCAGATCTAGTATTACTAGAAGGCGCTCAGTGGGGTGCAATAGGTAAGAATGATTCAACCATGTTTTTTAATTTTATAAGGTTTATACAATGTTTTTGTGTTTTTATTTCTTTCCAAGACTAAACTAAATGTCTGATGTAATGCAGATGTTGACGGGAAAATATGTCCGGCCAACAGTAGGGGATCTCCCCCGTAGAAAGTCCCAATTAGACCTTGAACCATTTGGAGTAGGGATCCCGTCCGGGGTGTGGGTCCGGCTACCGCTTAAGACGCCTTCCCTTCGATCTCAAAAGAACCTGATTGAACCTGCGGACACACACTTATTCACATGATACAGAATACATGATTGATGCATTAAACACGAATAAAACACTATGCGTAGCGAGGAAATAAATAAAGCATATACGCCTAAGGAGGTGTCATTAGCAACACATCTTTGGGGTACTTCTTGTAAGGTAATCTGACCACAAAAGAAATAGTTCTTTATGGTGAGATGTCCCTTTACTTTCTGAAAGATAAAATGAAATGCTAACAAAATAGTTCATTAACATTCATTAATAGAACAGATGATAAATTGAACATCATTGATACAACACAGATAGCCATGACGCATAAATGATGACATAAAGAGTGCAGCTTCATTAATCATAGGATGTTCCGAAACTGTACAAGGAATACACACAGTGTTTGCACAGCAAAACACATCATAACCATAGGGTGTTTTAACAAGTATCTCTATTCATATGCACAAGAGTATAATATTTCAATACAATGCCATGTATCTCTTGAGTTTCCAAAAGCAAAAGCCTCAGACAAGTTCCGGAAGGAAGTATTTATAGGGCAAAGCTTGCCCTCTAGGGTCCCTGACTTTTTAGCTTCCCGACGGTTGGGCTTCCTTGCGACCCAGTATTTTCTGTGACTTGCAACCTGATCCGTTGTTGTGACCTGCGACCTAATCACTGGGTCACTGGGTCACGCCGTTGGGCATTTACCAAGGGGTGCGACTTTGCGACCTAGCGACCTCTGCGACTTGCGACCCGAGGCAATGTGCGACCTGCGACCTCAGTGAATATGTGACCTGCAACCTCAGCAAATATGCGACCTTGTGACCTTGGAAGATGTGCGACCTCGCGACCCAGGTGAATGTGTGACCTGCGACCTCCCTGGACCTGCGACCTGCGACCTCCCTGGATCTGCGACCTGCGACCTGTCTAGGTTTTGCGACCTTGCGACCTAGTCGCTGGGTCGCTAGGTCGCGTCGTCGAGCTTTTGACAGGGAGTGCGACTTAGCGACCTGGCGACCTTTGCGACTTGTTTTGAGAAGGTCCCCTTGTTTGCTGAGGAAAAATTTGGCTCTTTGTGCAGACCGAAAGGTTCTTCCCGCAACAAAATAACGTAGGTCACATATCTCCATGATTGAAACAATAATAATGCTAAAGGAATTTTAATTAATTTGCAAGAGCGAAGCACAATAAATTTAGACCCTTGTGTGGTCAAGACTTTTTCATCAGAGAGAATGGCTTCAGTAGGCCATTTCTGTGCCTCTTCAACTGCTGTAAATGCAGATTAGTATGGTTGTAGACCGAGTTCGAAATGCAGACTTCGCGCATTTCAACACACGATCCTTTTGTTATCTACATCTTCACTCTTTCCTTCCAAGTGCGCTAGCAGCCCATGTATGCAAAATGCCTTAGATCTACCATGCATAGAAGCCCAGCTTAAAATGGCATCCCTCCGCCTGGTAATTGTCCAATGGATTCCATTATCAAAATCTGTTGGATAGAATGATATATAGCTGAAAACCGGTGTAATTAAAAGGCATATTTGATATCACTCCATGCAACCTCTAACAGTCGTGGACAATTTGGAAGGGATCCAGAACTCTTCGCGAAGATTTAGCCATCGTTGGATGTCTGTTAAACATGCTCTAGCGCCCTAGCTAGCCATGAACTCAACAAATGTCCATTTCAGATTTTACTTGGTTTCATGAACTTTCACATAACTTGTTTCCAAAGCATCGATCAGCTGGTATTTGACAGGTGCAGATTTGATTGCTTAGTCTAAACTAGTAATCAGGTCTTTCTGCATCCTCAATCCCATCAGAAAGGCGGATTAAATCCTCACTTAATCCTTTGGACTTTCGTACTTCAGAGGGTATACTTCCATGTGACACGAAACATGGAAGACTGATGAGTAACTTCACACTGCCAAAACCAACGGTTATGCTGAAAAGTTTTGTGTTTTCAACGACGTGCTTTGAAAGAGCCCAAAACCAGTTTGAGAGTTAAGAACAGAAACCCCTCCTTTTTCCTACGAGAAATGTAAATGGTCGCCTGGGTGGCCGAGAAAACCAGCATAATATCCTTTCTCAATCAGGGGATGAGATGACAAACTTCGGAAATTTTCCTTGCGTTCTCCTGTTGTTTCTCAATACGCAAAGCCATTGTTTGATCCTTCACAAACATAGCCAACAGTCAAATGGAGCCAGACCTGAACCTTCTGCATTTTGTGGGAAATAGATATCTTTAGCCAACTTTTCCTCTTTACGGCAAGAATACTTGCCATCGACATTTGTTTCCATGCAACGTGTCCATTGTTGATTCTGCGCCATGTCTCCAACGTTTAGCATGGAATGAAAATTCACCATCAGAACCTTTGCATTCATGTCCACTTGTACATTGCCATCGTGGACTTTTTTATGAGGTCTGGCTCCACGTCTAAACGCAGCTCTGACCACTTGTCATATACCTGCTCCCAAGTCTTAATGATTTTCCACTCCTTTGTCTGCGCATAGCAGCACAATCATCGCTGGCACATGGCAGCATGCATTGGGTAGCCCGTCCATGTAATGCGGCACATCAACAGCTTTTTCGGTGAATAACACACGTGGACGATCATCGTGGAGCCGATTCTAGCATGAATTTGCGTTTTCTGATGGGGTCACTAGGTCGGAGAATTTCTTGGGTCGCAGCTCTCCATGGGCAGACCATTCTGCGACCCTGCGACCTGAGCTAACATGCGACTTGAATGGGTCACTGGGTCGCAAGATTGGCTGAGTCGCAGCTCTCCTCGGGCAGCTCATTCTGCGACCCTGTGACTTGAGCCAACATGCAACCTGATGGGGTTTAATCTCTGTGACCTTGGCTTGAATATACAGCGTAACCCTGGTCCATCGAATGTGCACCCGGCTGTAATGTTTTCACATATGTCTGCATTTGCTTTGATTATAACCGCTCGATGATGGTTGTATCCTGCTGTCGTAAGTCTGTTATAAGGTTGCATTTATAAATCCGCTCCAAAAATTTAGCATAGGATGAAAACGCGCTATCAAATCCTTTGCGCTAATTTGTATAGTTCTGAACCACGTTTTAGTTGAAATATGGACCTCCATATATATATATATATATATATATATATATATATATATACCGCTCCAAACATTTTTCGAGTCGGAAAACCTGCCACCGAACGCTGGGCTCAACGTCACGTGTCCATGCAGTCCTGTTGCATCATCTCACATGGCTTGAAAATGCATCTCTTTATCCCTTTGCACTTGGATGATATACGGCAGCTGCAACTGCTGCGTGAAAATCTTTTCATGGACATGCGATATTGTCAAAGGATGTTAATCGTTGTAAAACAGAAGATGTCTGCATGGGGAAAGAATGGGCACGTGCATAATATCGCGATAGTCACTATAACATCACCGCAGTAGACCTGTTATAAGGTTTAGTTCCATGCTTTTAAATATACTTCGACCATTATGAATATGCTCCACCAGTTGAACTTTGCCATAGAAATGTTTAGTCCACGTTAATGCATTTTATATGTTTCGGATTCGTGTCTACTTATAAAGTTGGACCGCAGCATATATATATATATATATATATATCTCAAACATTTATCGTGAGTCAAAACCTACCATCGAACATTTTCTCCCATGTAACGTGTCCATGCAGTCCTGTTCCAGCTTTCAAACGTAAGGTTGACCGCCCACGTGGATTAAACTGTAGCATCAAAATGTGTGCGCCCATTTGTGACGTGTCGTATGGTTGTACTCCATCATTTCACATGGTTTCAAACCCATATGGCTTTGCATCTTATTTTAATCAGATAAAGTTTAGCATTTTCTTTTCCTTAGACTGTTAGCGCAAATGGATAGAAATTTCCATTGCCAAGGTCGCCGAACCCTAATATGAATGTTGCTTGCTTTGAAAAACTAATATTTGAGAATTGACCTCTGCTACTCAGCAACTAAGCTGGGATGTCTTTCCAAAGCGCTTGGAATGTGAGGTCGATGAGAAGCCTCCAATCAGATTCTTCCTTTTTATGGTGAAAGCATATCCTTCTCGAGAAATTACTCTTTTAAAACAATGTAGCCTCATAGGGTAGACTGGTCATTTGTTCAAGCCACATTGATGGCCCTTTAAATACTGAGCCTTTCTGCCTTTTAGTTCTAGAGACTATTTGCATATGCATCAATGTACCTAGCTACCAAAAGGTGTATGCATTAAACATAACCTTCTAGGTTCACTTCAAAATTTATGATTTCGCATAGACAATCTTTATGGACATGTAGGAGCAAAAGGAGACTAGGGTTTTAAGGCCCTTTCGTTCCTCCACATGTACTCCTTGCAACTTAAATAATGCCATAGTATGTATCTCAAGATTACAGATATTGCTTCTCAAAGGTGCATTGCCATATTTGAACCCTGTCGTCGACTTACCACACCCATATGAGATTGTCATTCTCTAGGGAGATCTTCTAAGTTGTCTTTGTTCACCGGGCTATGCCTCAGGCTAGATTCATCAAAAGGGTGAAATATGTTCCTTTGCGTGCACCCATCGACATTTAGATGATATGGTGCAGGATCTAGACATTTCCAAATGGAGCGTTTTAAGCATCTGGTGCGCTCTAGTGAAGGAAGCCTTGGCATCAGTGACATAGAGGGTTATTTTCTGATCGACGTGCATCACACCATCCTCCTTTTAACAGTACTAACCACTTTCTCCTAATCCTCCCCTGTTCCGCAACTTTGGCCTCGTCATTGAGCCCAATTTATTACCCTTGATGTCGTGACACGACTGAGGAGTTTGTCACCTGTGGGGTCGACCTGCGTGGAACATTACAACATCATAATTATTCTTTGATAATGGTGACCACAGATAAAACATATGAAACTAACACGTTTAAGAGAAGTATTCGAGCAACATGCTTAATGACCTACATCGGGAAGGTATTTATTCATCAATACACAAAAGGTTTCCACATGGCGCGACTGCGGTAAGAATGTTCGAGCGTACGCCAGATGATCCTTCCCACATATGTCATGATTGCAACAACGACATCTGATCATGATGGCGAGACAACTCATGAGGGTTTAGGAATAGGTCGCTAGAATGTCACTGACTTCGGGTTCGGTGAAAGACCTTAACGACTAAGCGAGCCTAGGGGGGACCCGAAATTTTAAATATACCCAAAATTTTGGGTGGTGTTGTAGCGGCTACAACAAATGGTGAACCACTGGTAGAATCCAACATCTCTATCGATATCACAAAAAAATTCTGAATCCAGATAGTAATGCAAGGGAATATTTAACAAGCTGCACGGGTACCCTTTGTATTACTTTGGCCCTTTACGAGTATGCCTAATCCTTGTGCCTCACTAAGTCCCGCTAATCAGAAACACATCAAAGAGAAAGCTCACAGACACTGGTAGCTTGTTGATGATGTGTCGAGCAAGGCAGTGGGCTTATTATTTTTAGGATTTTTAAAGTAAGTTTCTGGTGTTGCTCCGCTACCAGCAGGCCTGGACAGTACCCCGGCGGAGTCACTTCAAGAAATCACAAACGTTGCTCCACTGCTAGCGAGCCTGGTCAGTACCCCGGCGGAGTCGTTGCATTACCTCTCTGTGCAGGAAGCCTTTCTCTATCCTTTACCCTTATTTGTTTCATGTGCTTGTAGCACTTATTTTCATGTGCTTGTGGCACTTATTTTTCATGGGCGGATGAGGGATCTCGACTTATTTTACGAGCATGAGAGGTTGTTTCTTGTTTTACAGAAACTGAAAGATATCCTGATTTGGGTTTTCCCTCGTGCCAAACCTTCACATCCCATTCACCACAATAGGCGCAACATGAAAAACAGCACATTTAAACGTCCAAGACTATGTTGGGCACAAGGCTTAGGCTTAAGGGTATGGGCCATTTCAACTCATCAGGTCTCCCACAGACAACCGGCTCGTATTTCCCTAGATAATAAGTTTAGACTCATAGGCATCTTGTTGATAACGCGACTTCGATGACTGGTCCTAAGAGAAAGCTGCCTCTTGAGATAGCCACCGCAACCTCACACAAAACCATGGGGTTACTGTTTCAGCAATCGGGGCAAAACAAGACTGCAAGATGATAGGGTTGCAATGAGGGCTCATGAAGTGGCAGGCGATATGACAAAAATGATGTGAGGGAGAGAGAGTACGACGCAATGTAATAAGCGAGGCTCAAGGTGCAATGCAACGCCATGTGCGAGAACAATCAACCAGTTGTAGGTGGAAAAGAGGCGCACTACAAGCAATGATTATTTATGCAACAACAAGCAACTGAAAAGAAATGACAGGAAAATACTTGTAACATGATGATGCCTAAACTATTAATCGTAAACAAAAATAGCAAAACATACTTTTGAACTTATGAAGAAAAAATTTAGCAAGTAAACCTAATTAACTTTGAACTAAAAATTTTATTGTAGGTCCTAGCTAGCCTACACCTAAACCCTAGTTTAACCAATGATGCGGTCGGGTTATGTAAAATCAATTTTCCAGTGCAGCCACCACATTAATTTGCATCCTGCAACGACAAAAATGATCAGGATCAGAGCCAGTATCCAAAAAAGTGCAGTAGCAACAAAATTTACCTGAGGAGCGGGTGCAACGGCAAGACGATCATAGATACTTGCCAAAGAACATGCCAGAATAGATTATGCAAGCTGAACCCCACTCTCATCTTGATACATAGCAATATGTTCTTGAAACTCAACATTTATAAATGACCCATAATCATTCACGCACAATCCTAGGTCTGACGAGAGGGGTTTAAGATATTGCCTGTTTGTAGGCACATCCACCGAATAGGTTTGGTCGAGTTGACCAGCAATCTCATCATGGTGTTGAGGACCATCAGTTTTATGGAATGGAAACAATAAGCATGTGCCAGGCGAATTATAAATGCATGCACATCCAAGCGTAGAAACCCTAGTTTCGAAAACCCTAGTTCGGGGTTGCTCTTGGATTTGGTCAAGGATTTGAGGATCCGAACCCACTTTTAGTGGGGGCTACAATTCCTTTCCATTTTGAACAAAATCCAGACCTTCGGGCGGGGAGTTTCCCAACGTCGATTTCTTGGCGAGATAAACAGGCGAATGGGCGTGATCATCAATTGTAGTGATTGGAAAGATGTCAGTGGGCTTTGTATCAATTTGGTCAAATGTTTGTGCACTGACAGATTGATAATCCAGAATGTCGGATTCTCCAGATTTTCTAGGATGGGGTGAATTCGACGCGTTTATGCTGGAAGGAGCATGGTACTGGGGAATTGTCATTTCAGAAACGGTCGGCGGAAGATGAAGCGTTTCAATTTTTTGGTGGGTACTTGAATCTTCCGAAAGCGAATCATCGAATTCAGGTGTCTTCATAGGGTCGGCCAAGAGATCCGAGTGATAGTCCTCGGTGGTATGATTGAATATGTTTTTAGGTAAGGAGTGATCGCTACAACCATCGATGTGGTCGAGTTGGGTACCTGGCAAGTTAGGCTCCCTGGGGTTTACCAACTGGGATGGATCGATAACGGGGACATCTTGAAGTTTCCCAGATAGGAAATCACTCCCATGGTTTTCTAAAGATTCTGAGTGAGACAGATCAGATTTAAAAGATTCATCGATTTTGGACTGTGATTGTGAAACACCACCTACGTACTTATGATTTTCGCCAATACCAGTATAAGAAAGCTCTGAATGTCTAGACAAATTTACTGGTGTGGCGGGATCAAGAAACAAACCAGGGAACAAAGAACGAAAAGATTGAGTCGCAGGGGGGTTTCCTAACGTTGATTGTTTTTGTGAAACACCATCTGTGGGCTTATAATTGTCGCCAGTACCAGTATGAGGAAATTTTGAATGTCTCGAAGAAATTACTGCTGTAGCGGGAATGGGAAACCAACCGGGGAATAATGAACAAACAGATTGAGTCGCAGGGGCGTTAACCCTACGAGGCTTTTCAACACGTGCATCCGTGTCATTCAAAGGACACAAAGATCTGGCAGACCTTGTAAGGGAATCAACTTTATGCGGGGTAGGAGTCGATTCATAATCCGTATGTGAACCAGATTCATAGTCCAAATGTGAACCAGATTCATCATCTGAATCTGAACCAGATTCATAATCTAAATATGAACCAGATTCATAATCCAAATGTGAACTAGATTCATCATCCGAATGTGAATCTGATTCATAATTCGAATGTGAACCAGATTTAGGACTAAGTCCAGGGAGAGATTAAGTGGGCTCGGGGTAGGTTTCATGAGCCAAAAGAGATAATGAGCCACTGGGGTGTTCAGATTCGACATGGTACGTGAAAGACTCAAGGTCAGAATAGCCGTTGACTTGCGTGTTGTCATAGGGAACACTAGGCTCAGGTCAGGTTGCTAACTGAAATGGTTCAAGGGAAATGAGAACCGCATACGCGAACTGTTCTCTTAACAACCTCCAATCGACATCCTTTTCAGGGAAATCAAACCAATAATGAACGAATCTGATAGAGAACTCACCTAAAGATTCCTGAGGTTCCATTCTGATGTCATTTATCTTTAGTAAAACGTTATGAAAATCATACCTGTGAAAAACTTGTTGTAATTCACTGGCGAGTTGTTCAAATGAATGGATGGAAGCTTCCGGCAAAGTGCAGCACCATTGATTAGCGCGACCTTCGAGAGTGAGGAAGAAAAGAAAACAAATGAAACCTTCATTTTCAATTTTTTAGCACTCACTAAAGTCATAGAAATCTAAAAGGTGCTGGGTTATAGGTACCCCATTTTCACCATCAAATTTTAACTGGGACAAGTGATACATAAGTTTATCAAGGATGAAGTATCCAGGTTCATAAAACTCTGACAAACATCTCGGGAGAATGATTTGGGAATGAGCCATTATAGATATGAGATTAACTGCAGGCTCTAAGGGCTCAGCTTGTCATTTGGCCCCCCTTCTTGTTAACCATATGGTCGGAGGTTCGGGCCCTCCTTCTAGCGCCAAATTTGTTGACGGGAAAATATGTCCAGCCAACAGTAGGGGATCTCCCCGGTAGAAAGTCCCAATTAGACCTTGAACCGTTTGGAGTAGGGATCTCGTTCGGGGTGTGGGTCTGGCTACCGCTTAAGACGCCTTCCCTTCGGTCTCAAAAGAACCTGATTGAACCTGCGGACACACACTTATTCACATGATACAGAATACATGATTGATGCATTAAACATGAATAAAACACTATGCGTAGCGAGGCAATAAATAAAGCATATATGCCTAAGGAGGTGTCTTTAGCAACACATCTTTGGGGTACTGCTTGTAAGGTAATCTGACCACAAAAGAAATAGTTCTTTATGGCGAGATGTCCCTTTACTTTCTGAAAGATAAAACGAAATTCTAACAAAATAGTTCATTAACATTCATTAATAGAACAGATGATAAATTGAACATCATTGATACAACATAGATAGCCATGACGCATAAATGATGACATAAAGAGTGCAGCTTCATTAATCATAGGATGTTTTGAAACTGTACAAGGAATACACACAGTGTTTGCACAGCAAAACACATCATAACCATAGGGTGTTTTAACAAGTATCTGTATTCATATGCACAAGAGTATAATATTTCAATACAATGCCATGTATCTCTTGAGTTTCCAAAAGAAAAAGCCTCAGACAAGTTATCGAAGGAAGTATTTATAGGGCAAAGCTTGCCCTCTGGGGTCCCTGACTTTTCAGCTTCCCGACGGTTGGGCTTCCTTGCGACCCAGTATTTTCTGCGACCTGCGACCTGAGCCGTTGTTGCGACCTGTGACCTAATCACTGGGTCGCTGGGTTGCGCCGTCAGGCATTTACCAAGGGGCGCGACTTTGCGACCTAGCGACCTCTGCGACTTGCGACCCGGGGCAATGTGCGACCTGCGACCTTAGTGAATATGCGACCTGCGACCTCAGCAAATATGCGACCTTGCGACCTTGGAAGATGTGCGACCTCGCGACCCAGGTGAATGTGTGACCTGCGACCTCCCTAGACCTGTGACCTGCGACCTCCCTGGATCTGCGACCTGTCCAGGTTTTGCGACCTTGCGACCTAGTCGCTGGGTCACTAGGTTGCGTCGTCGAGCTTTTGACAGGGAGTGCGACTTAGCGACCTGGCGACCTCTGTGACTTGTTTTGAGAAGGTCCCCTTGTTTTCTGAGGAAAACTTTGGCTCTTTGTGCAGACCGAAAGGTTCTTCCCGCAACAAAATAACGTAGGTCACATATCTCCATGATTGAAACAATAATAATGCTAAAGGAATTTTAATTAATTTGCAAGAGCGAAGCACAATAAATTTAGACCCCTGTGTGGTCAAGACTTTGTCATCAGAGAGAATGGCTTGAGTAGGCCGTTTCTGTGCCTCTTCAACTGCTGTAAATGCAGATTAGTATGGTTGTAGACCGAGTTCGAAATGCAGACTTCGCGCATTTCAACACACGATCCTTTTGTTATCTACATCTTCACTCTTTCCTTCCAAGTGCGCTAGCAGCCCATGTATGAAAAATGCCTTAGATCTGCCACACGTAGAAGCCCAGCTTAAAACAGCGTCCCTCCGCCTGGTAATGGTCCAATGGATTCCATTATCAAAATATGTTGGATAGAATGATATATAGCTGAAAACCAGTGTAATTAAAAGGCATATTTGATATCACTCCATGCGACCTCTAACAGTCGTGGACAATTTGGAAGGGATCCAGAACTCTTCGCGAAGATTTAGCCATCGTTGGATGTCTGTTAAACATGCTCTAGCACCCTAGCTAGCCATGAACTCAACAAATGTCCATTTCACATTTTACTTGGTTTCATGAACTTTCACATAACTTGTTTCCAAAGCATCGATCAGCTGGTATTAGACAGGTGCAGATTTGATTGCTTAGTCTAAACCAGTAATTAGGTCTTTCTGCATCCTCAATCCCGTCAGAAAGGCAGATTAAATCCTCACTTAATCCTTGGGACTTTCTTACTTCAGAGGGTATACTTCCATGTGACACGAAACATGGAATACTGATGAGTAACTTCACACTCCCAAAACCAACGGTTATGCTGAAAAGTTTTGTGTTTTCAACGACGTGCTTTGAAAGAGCCCAAAACTAGTTTGAGAGTTAAGAACAGAAACCCCTCCTTTTGCCTACGAGAAATGTAAATGGTGGCCTGGGTGGCCAAGAAAACCAGCATAATATCCTTTCTCAATCAGGGGATGAGATGACAAACTTCGGCAATTTTCGTTGCGTTCTCCTGTTGTTTCTCAATACGCAAAGCCATTGTTTGATCCTTCGCAAACATAGCCAACAGTCAAATGGAGCCACACCTGAACCTTCTGCATTTTGTGGGAAATAGATATATTTAGCCAACTTTTCCCCTTTACGGCAAGAATACCTGCCATCGACATTTGTTTCCATGCAACGTGTCCATTGTTGATTCTGCGCCATGTCTCCAACGTTTAGCATGGAATGAAACTTTGCCATCAGAACCTTTACGTTCACGTCCACTTGTACATTGCCATCGTGGACCTATTTATGAGGTCTGGCTCCACGTCTAAACGCAGCTCTGACCACTTGTCATATACCTGCTCCCAAGTCTTAATGATTTTCCACTCCTTTGTCTGCGCATAGCAGCACAATCATCGCTGGCACATGGCAGCATGCATTGGGTAGCCCGTCCATGTAATGCGGCACATCAACAGCTTTTTCGGTGAATAACACACGTGGACGATCATCGTGGAGCCGATTCTAGCATGAATTTTCGTATTCTGATGGGGTCGCTGGGTCGGAGAATTTCTTGGGTCACAGCTCTCCATGGGCAGACCATTCTGCGACCCTGCGACCTGAGCTAACGTGCGACTTGAAGGGGTCGCTGGGTCGCAAGATTGGCTGAGTCGCAGCTCTCCTCGGGCAGCTCATTCTGTGACCCTGTGACTTGAGCCAACGTGCGACCTGAAGGGGTCGCTAGGTCGCAAGATTGGCTGAGTTGCAGCTCTCCTCGGGCAGCTCATTCTGCGACCCTGCGACTTCAGCCAATGTGCGACCTGATGGGGTTTAATCTCTGCGACCTTGGCTTGAATATACAGCGTAACCCTGGTCCATCGAATGCGCACCTGGCTGTAATGTTTTCACATATGTCTACGTTTGCTTTGATTATAACCGCTCGATGATGGTTGTATCCTGCTGTCGTAAGTCTGTTATAAGGTTGCATTTATAAATCCGCTCCAAAACTTTAGCATAGGATGAAAACGCGCTATCAAATCCTTTGCGCTCATTTGTATAGTTCTGAACCATGTTTTAGTTGAAAGATGGACCTCCATATATATATATATATATACTGCTCCAAACATTTGTCGATTCGAAAAACCTGCCACCGAACGCTGGGCTCAACGTCACGTGTCCATGCAGTCCTATTGCACCATCTCACGTGGCTTGAAAATGCATTTCTTTATCCCTTTGCACTTGGATGATATACGGCAGCTGCAACTGCTACGTGAAAATCTTTTCATGGACATGCGATATTGTCAAAGGATGTTAATCATTGTAAAACAAAAGATGTCTGCATGGGGAAAGAATGGGCACGTGCATAACAACACGATAGTCACTATAACATCGCCGCAGCAGACCTGTTATAAGGTTTAGTTCCATGCTTTTAAATATACTTCGACCATTATGAATATGCTCCACCGGTTGAACTTTGCCATAGAAATGTTTAGTCCACGTTAATGCATTTTATATGGTTCAGATTCGTGTCTACTTATAAAGTTGGACCGCAGCATATATATATATATATATATCTCAAACATTTATCATGAGTCAAAACCTACCATCGAACATTTACTCCCATGTAACGTGTCCATGCAGTCCTGTTCCAGCTTTCAAACGTAAGGTTGACCGCCCACGTGGATTAAAACTGCAGCATCAAAATGTGTGCGCCCATTTGTGACGTGTCGTATGGTTGTACTCCATCATTTCACATGGTTTCGAACCCATATGGCTTTGCGTCTTAGTTTAATCAGATAAATTTTAGCATTTGCTTTTCCTTAGACTGTTAGCGCAAATGGATAGAAATTTCCATTGCCAAGGCCGCCAAACCCTAATATGAATGTTGCTTGCTTTGAAAAACTGAGATTTGAGACTTGACCTCTGCTACTCAGCAACTAAGCTGGGATGTCTTGCCAAAGCGCTTGGAATGTGAGGTCGATGAGAAGCCTCCAATCAGATTCTTCCTTTTTATGGTGAAAGCATATCCTTCTCGAGAAATTACTCTTTTAAAACAATGCAGCCTCATAGGGTAGACTGGTCATTTGTTCAAGCCACATTGATGGCCCTTTAAATACTGAGCCTTTCTACCTTGTAGTTCTAGAGACTATTTGCATATGCATCAATGTACCTAGCTACCAAAAGGTGTATGCATTAAACATAACCTTCTAGGTTCACTTCGAAATTTATGATTTCGCATAGACAATCTTTATGGACATGTAGGAGCAAAAGGAGACTAGGGTTTTAAGGCCCTTTCTTTCCTCCACATGTACTCCTTGCAACTTAAATAATGCCATAGTATGTATCTCAAGATTACAGATATTTCTTCTCAAAGGTGCGTTGCCATATTTGAACCCTGTCGTCGACTTACCACACCCATATGAGATTGTCATTCTCTAGGGAGATCTTCTGAGTCGGCTATTTTCACCGGGCTATGCCTCAGGCTAGATTCATCGAAGGGGTTAAATATGTTCCTTTGCGTGTACCCATCGACATTTAGATGATATGGTGCAGGATCTAGATATTTCCAAATGGAGCGTTTTAAGCATCTGGTGCGCTCTAGTGAAGGAAGCCTTGGCATCAGTGACATAGAGGGTTCTTTTCTGATCGACGTGCATCACACCATCCTCCTTTTAATAGTACTGACCACTTGCTCCTAATCCTCCCCTGTTCCGCAACTTTGGCCTCGTCGTTGAGCCCAATTTGTTACCCTTGATGTCGTGACATGACTGAGGAGATTGTCACCTGTGGGGTCGACCTGCGTGGAACATTACGACATCATAATTATTCTTTGATAATGGTGACCACAGATAAAACATATGAAACTAGCACATTTAAGAGAAGTATTCGAGCAACATGCTTAATGACCTACATCGGGAAGGCATTTATTCATCAATACACAAAAGGTTTCCACATGGCGCGACTGCGGTAAGAATGTTCGAGCATACGCCAGATGATCCTTCCCACATATGGCATGATTGCAACAATGGCATCTGATCATGATGGTGAGACAACTCATGAGGGGTTAGGGATAGGTCGCTAGGATGTCACTAACTGCGGGTTCGGTGAAAGACCTTAACGACTAAGTGAGCCTAGGGGGGACCCGAAATTTTAAATATACCCAAAATTTTGGGTGGTGTTGTAGCGGCTACAACAGCAGATATTGGTCATGTTCAACTAGTAGATAAATGAGAGTGCGAAGTAGATGCGCCAACAGAGAGGGTTGTCGTGAGTGCAGTCCTTCAGGACCTTAATATGGCTGAGACTCTGGCTGAGCTTCAGCAGCACATAGAGGGGTTGACCTTCGAGATTCTGGATTGCCGGATCGAAGAGCTTCCCATGTGACTGCAGCGACACACTATTTTGGTTCCTAACCATTGGATGCGATTACTCTGGAAGATTGCTAGATCTATAGCATGTTACTATGAGCACCACTAGTTTACTTGTGACATTTTGCATACATTTTGAGGTCATATGACCAATGTGTATTGGGCACAAATTTTGTAAAAAACCTATAACTATCTATCTATATGTTTTCAGAGTTTTTCCTATGTTTAATGCACAATCCTATTCAATGATGTGAATTCTTTCTTTACCTATGTCGCAAATGTCTGTCTAAACCTTGATTAGCTAATGAATCAGTTAAAGTATTAAAATTTATGGAAATGTGTTGATATTGAATGAAATCAAAATGTGTCTCCAAAAGTCGAACTCTTAGGAACAATCTAAGAAGTGTTGGATTTCTAACAGTATAAATACTAGTAAGTTTTAGTACCACAAGTTGTGAGTCTAACCTTATGATTATGTGGTTAATACCAAATGAAATGGCATCAGAGAGAATTTTGATGAACACGCTATACTCAGTGATATTATTCATCGATCTACCGATACAAATCCCTTGAAAAATCACTAACTCGCCATTCGAAGCGAAAATGACCCATGCTACAGAGGATAGATTCTGCGTACTATGACTAGCACCATCAGCATACCCAAAAAATGGTTCCAAATATTTAGTCATCTGCGATGAAATGTAAAGCGGATTACTAACGTTAAGAAAAATCTAAAAACAAATTAAGATATTCAATGAAAATCAATAGCATATAAATAATATAACACAAAAATTACTACGCTCATGATTAAGCATAGTAACGTTTCAAATACAACCCATTTATAGGTTGTGCCAATGGAATTCCATCATAATCAACTAAATCGTAGGCACCCTTAGCAAGAACTCTTTTGAAAATATAGGGGCCATGCCATAATGGTTCAAATTTCCCTGTACCTATTACATCAGCTTCTTGATCATAAAGAAGGATCAAGTCGCCCTCTGAGTAGATGCGAGGCTGGACATTTTTGTCATATTATGCCTTTATATGTCTCTTATGCACTTCGTTTGCCAATTGGGCTTCACGACGCATTTCATCTAGATGGATGAGGTTAAGGAGACGCGCTTCTTCTTCTAAGGTGTTAGGTAACAATTCTATCATGAGTTTTAATGATGATATTTCACATTGAATTGGTAAGATAGCTTCCAGACCATACACCAATTGAAAAGGAGTAAATCCAGTTGATTTTATCACCGAGGCTCAATACGCCCACAAGGCGAGGTATAGGATCAAGTGCCAGTTCCTTTTATGGACTCCTATCATTCATTGAAGCATTCGTTTAGGAATTTTGTTAATAGCCTCAACTTTTCCATTTGATTGTGGATAATAAGGAGTAGAATTATCATGTGACAATCCTAACTTGTCAGTCAATTCAAACATCATATGGCTATGAAAATGCTTCCCATGATCCGTAACTATAGCCTGTGGGACCCCAAACCATGCAATAACATGGTTGAAGAAAAACAATGCAACTATCTGTCTTGTGTTGTTGGATGTAGGCATCGCTTCGGCCCATTTGGTAAAATAGTCGATTGCGACAATAATATAACCATGCCCCCCGGACAAAGGAGGGTTATAGGTCATGAAGTCAATACCCCATTTCGCAAATGGTCCAGCAGAGACAACAAGATGCATTGGCGCTAGCATTTTCTAGATTTTACGATAAAAAATATGGCATGCATGACAAATTCTGACTACGAGGATGCAATATTGAAAAATAGCAGGCCAAAAGTAATCGATGCAGAGTATCTTCTGCGTAGTAGCATATCCAGATAAATTTCCACCACAAGCCCCAACATGACAATCATTTAACACTTTTTCGGCCTCCTCATGAGTGAGGCACCTCCTTAAAATGGTGTCGACACCACGATGATAAAGTGTATCACCGATTATCAGATAATATTTGGCTTGGTATCAAATATGTCGCTGATCAGAGCAAGAGGTATTAGGTTAAAAATTTTGGGTTTGGAGATAAATGATGAAATCTCCATACCAGGGATCAGATGATCCGATCGGAAACAGAGACTCATCTGGAATGGATGGTTCCAACGTAGTAGTAGTACTATCAGAGGGAAGGTCACAGAGAAGCTCAACCAAAACTAAGGACTTCTTTGACTTGGATTTGATGAATTCCAAATCAAATTCCTCCAAAATGAAAATCCATTTTGAATATTTTCCCCCCAGCAATTCACGTGATAATATGTAAATCATGAGGTTGCAATCCGAAACTATTGTTGTTTTTTGGAGCAGGATATAATGGCGAAATATTTGGACAGCTTGAACAACTACCAAGGCAAGCTTCTCCATGTATGAGTACTTAACTTCCGTATCATTGAGATTAAGACTCAAATAGTAGATCAGATGTTCAATTCCATCTTCTACTTGGACCAAAACCATAGCGATGGTCGTTTCAGCCACAACAATATATAGGAAATAATCATTTTGATAATTAGGAGGATACATTAATGACGCTCGGACAAGATGGTCCTTGATAGCATCAAAATAATCTTGCGCAACTTGGTCCCAATGGAAGCAAACTCCCTTTTTCAGTAGTCGAGTAAATCCTTTAGCCATTTCGGCATAGTTTGGAATGAACCTTCTCAGGAAGTTAGCATTTCCTTGAAGCTTCTATATCTGAAGTAAGTTTGAAGGTGCAGGAAAATCAAGAATCACCTGTACCTTCAGTGGGTCTATTCGAATTCCTTCTTTTGAGACTACTAATCCAAGCAATCGACCAGAACCAACACAAAACACACATTTTTGTGGATTGAGGCATATTTTATAATGTCGACAACATAAGAAAATGGCTCTCAAATGCATTGGGTGATCAGTCTGATTTCATGAATGCGCTGGTAAATAATTTAGATATGGTTGAACAATGTGCTTGATTTTGTTGAAAGCATAATCCATTGCTCTTTGAAAGGTTTCCCCAGCATTCTTTAAACCAAATGGAAGTTTCCTATATGTGAATGTGCCCCAGGGACAGATGAATGTTGTCTTATGTTGGTCATCTGGGCGGATATTGATTTGATTGTAGCTGAAAAATCCATCCATGAACGAAAATATTTCGCATCCAGCACAATCATCAATAATCTAGTCAATAAAGGGATTAGGATAGTTGTCTTTTGGACAAGCTTTATTGACATCCTGATAATCTAAGCACACTCTAATGGTTCCTTGTTTTTTCATAACAAGAATGATATTGGAAACCCACTCAGTTAGCGGAACAGGGTAAATGAAACCAGCACGCAAACGTTTTTCAACTTCTACTTTGATGGAAGCAACTTCCTTTGGATGAATAGGACAAACTCGTTGACGCACCGATTTGACATCAAGATACATATTAATAGTGTGTTTGAATATACTAGTATCTTTGCCTAGCATTTCCTCATAAGACCAAGAGAATACGTCACGAAATTCACGAAATAGAGAGCGATATGAATCAAGTTCTGATGGAGAACAAGATACACCGACATGAATATTTTATGCAATGACAGGTTTGGTCGAAATATCGATAGAAATCATTTCTTCGATATTAGATAAATTTCACTCAGAGTCAATTGCATTAATCGGAAAATAATTCGAAAAGAAATGTTTGATGGATAGGTGATATAGTTCACTGACATTATTTTCTTCATAGTCAAGAATATGGGAATGATGATGATAATCTTCCCATGGTTCTCCTTCTAACATCATAGCTTCCAAAATATTTTCATCTATCAAAAATTTTGAGGAAAATGGATCAGATGGAGTACCAAAATCTAATGAACGATCAACCCAAACACTCGGCGATGCTAATTTCAGATTTACTGCCCAAGCCAAATAGTATGATTGCTATGCTAGCTCAATAGGGTTGTGCAGTAAAACATCATCCAATGTAGAAATATCAGAATCACCCATACTCTCCCTTAAGCCAGATAGAGTGGAAGAGATCATGTAGCAGGTCTCTATGCTTGTAATTTCTGCCGACATCATGGGCGGCGGTAATCCAAAGGTTCCCATAAGAGTGGAATCCTTTAAGATTCCTACACCAATGTTCTGAATTTCTAGTTGGGGTAAATGAACAAATGTAACGCTTCCAGTTACCTGCGAATTGGAGGCAAAAAAGGATAATTGATAAATGACTGTGATTGTGATTGTACCTTTATGTGGAAAGGAAATCATTCTAAAGTATGTAGAAATAATGGTAGTCATTGCATATACCCATGGTCTTCCGAGTAAAATATTATAGTCAAAGGGGTCCGTCAACAACCTCGACATCAATACTTACTATTTTTCCCCCTAATTCAACATGCAAGTTATTGATAATACCACAAGGTTTATATGTTCTTCCATCAAAAGCCTTCAACGTCGTTGATGACTGTGATAATCACGACGAGCCAAGAGACTTCCAACAGTTTAGAGACATAATGTAGGTAGATGCTCCCTCATCAATAATAGTACGATGAACAATGTGATTGAGAAAATTTACTTGTATGGAGAATGCCAATTCTACTGGTAATTGTGGCACATAGCCTGTATGATTAAAGACGACAAGATTAGAATCCGTTGGATCAATTCCACCAATGGCCGACAATAAAGCCTGCTTCTGGGAGGGAAAATTTTGTAATACCTCAAGAACAGACATAGCTGAAGGGGATTGAGCCAAATCTTCAACTATATTATAATTTTTTGCAGCTCTTTCTTGAGGATTATATGTCGATTTATGAATTACTCCCTTTGGTGGCTTAATTGTCAATTCAGGAATAACAGTAGGTGGTACTGATTCATTAGATGGATTCATTGTCAAGGTAGTAGGTTGATCAGTGGCTGGACTACCATAGTCTTTATTCCTCGTTGACACAAAAATATCTTGTGAAGGTTTTGAATATCTTGTGAAGGTAGATAACATTAACACTTGGGAACTAGGAGCTAGATCCGTAGCAACCAAATTAGTGTCTGGATTTGGAAATGGGTCTGTCAACATAGCTGATGTAAGGGAAGTCTTGATGATTTTTGAGACTTCAGCATGGTGAGGACAGTCCCTAACAAAATTTTCCTTGTTACAGATTATGCATGGTTAACAAGGCTTCTGTTGTCCTAATGGTTGATCAAATGATTGTTCCTACTAGTTAGAAGTTTTCTTTTTCTTTGATTTCCCCTTTTTCTTACCTCCTAGTTTATTGTCACTTTTTCCTTTGTTAAATGACACGAAATTAATTTCAGAAGTAAGAGAAGCATTAGATGCAGTAGCATGGTGTGTGTTTGTAGTGCCTATTAAGCCGTCTCTGGCATGAGAGTCCTTTATTTGAGGAGGAACATTGAAATTAGATCGCGGCGCATTAGGAATTTTTTCATAGAGCATGTCAGACTGAGTGTAAAACAAGTCTAAATATTGGGCACGAGTGATAACTTGCTCTTATGTGACGACGCCACCTTTAGCTACATCCTCAGTTATAGATGGTAACAGGGACTTAATGAACCATTCAACAAGGAGCTGATCAAGAACAAATGTCTTAACCATTCATCGACGACGATGCCACTCATGAATATGATCAGAAATGTGAGTAGCATTAGTCTGTTTGAAGTTGGTCAAGAGTTTCATTCCAATTTCGTATCTGATCGATAACTAGAAATGGGTCAAAAAGACAGTAGCTAAAGTAATGAAATTGTCGAAAGAAGCTCTAGGTAACTCAATGTACCATTTAGCAGCCAGACCTGTGAGCATACACTGGAAAAGACGTAGTCAAACAGAATCATCATTCAAAGAATTTGATGAACACCATAAATGATAAGTCATAACATGAGTCAATGGATCTTCTCCAGGTTTTCCATTGAATTTAGGAATTTCGAAAGGTAATTTATGAGGTATCACCAGCCACCAAGGAGCATAATTGATAGGATCATTGGTTAACTAGTTTAAATCCAGTAATTCCAAGGTTACAACAAAAGGCAGCTATCTATTAAGGTCAGGTTGAGCATAGCCAGGGTAAGATGGAATTGCTTAGGCAACAGGTCTTTGAGCACCAACATACGAAATTTGCTGCTGGTAACCCAGATAGGGGTTTTTCTGCATAGCAAATGCTTGAGAATTCTATTGACCAAAACTTGGATATGATACTTGTTGAAATGAAGTTTGAGGCATTTGTGCTTGTGGCTGCCAAGGGGTTTGTCCACCAATGTTATAACCCAAATTAGTGTATGTTGGATTCGGTTGATATGTATTGTTAGGAATCTGTAATTTTAGCAGATTTGTGAGACTAAAACTATAGAAGCAACATTATTTCAACCAAATTTGGGATTCTAGGATCTAGCACTCCTGAATCCGGAGAGGGATCTCTCCAATAAGTGCAAAGATGGATTTTTCTTTGAAATTTGGGGTAATGATATTAGGCTAGTTATGAAGGCCAAGGGTTTTATTTGTTTTTTGGATGGTTGAGCATGAATATTACTTGAGGGGAAAGTTCTAAATGAAAAAAAAATTCAAAGGTGAGAAGTTTCAAGTGAATATAACATCTTGTTGAAAATGCAACAAGATGATGGAGCTTAGTGAAATGAAGTCACCTTCACTAAGTGGGCCCGCAGGCTATTTTTGGCGCAAAGTCTATTTTTAGACTATGTATATTTTTAGACATATGGATCATAGTCTATGAGTTGCAGGATGCTATTTATGGATGATTGGTTGAGTTGGTAAAAATAGATGGACCTATATTTTTAGACATTGGGTGGTTTCTATTTTTAGACTGTCGAGCTAAAAATAGAATAGTCAAATATTATTAACCCTTAATAATATTTAGACTATAAACATTATCTTATCCTCTTGGAGCACTTCAGTTTGATGCTTGGATGTGGCACATGCAGCTGACAGAATGAAATATGCTTTTACTAAGGGTTAGTTGAGCTATTGCATGGTTGACTTCAGTTAGAACTCATGTGGCAGAGTTTGGTGGAGTTGATGAGACAGTTGATGGAGTTGTGTTCAGTTTAACTTAGTTGAACTAGTTTTATTTAGTCTAACTGATAAATACACTAGTGATGAGTGGTGTGAATTAATTATTAATTAATTCACGAATTATTAACTCATAAATCAACTAAATAACACATCAGTTAACTGCAATGCATGGACAGTTCAGTGGAGACTAGTGTTAGAGGTGGGTGAAAGGGTGAGTCTACTATCAGTTGTGACTATGGTTGTGCATGAGATTTGCACACACATTGATTGAGATTGAAAATGAGGATTGTACAGTTGAAGCTAGTGGGATTCGAACTTGGATCTCGTCATTATTCATCTTGGATTGCGCAGTAGAGGTAGGCAGACTTGTGGAGGAGATTTGAACCTGTGACTTGTTCATCCTCCGTGCTAGTTTGTGTGTAGCATGTGAGATAGTGCTGAGAGCTATGAGAGCTTTGTGCTATGTATTGTTACATTTTCTCTATCATTATATTATACAGATATTTGGGGGTTTTTAGCTATTTCTTTCCCCA
Source organism: Pinus albicaulis (assembly GCA_034641835.2). Taxonomy (NCBI): domain Eukaryota; kingdom Viridiplantae; phylum Streptophyta; class Pinopsida; order Pinales; family Pinaceae; genus Pinus; species Pinus albicaulis. Next base: position 180,668,935 of record CM076581.1, on the reverse strand, counting down.
TTACATACCATGTTGATATGTGTGCTTGATTATTGTTTTATGAGCGCATGCGACTGTTTCTATTTCCGCATATTGATGTTCAATTGTAGAAGAGGTTATGTATTATGCATGAAGCTTAAATAGTGTGTAATCAAGATAATCTCGGTGAATAATTCAGCTATTATTCAAATTTCTACATGGTATCAGAGCGAGAATTGATCATCGGATCTATTACAGTGATTACAATTTATTTCGGTAGATAGAGTCTATAAGCGGGCTAGGTAGCCTCTGGATCCATCCTTTCTCTGAAAGGTGATATATCCAGTAAATTCCCCTACAGTCGATCTATGTGCTAGAAATACTTTGTTCTCACAGATCCATAAGCAGTTGAGTTTTGAGCTTGGAATTCGAATTTTGCAGCAGTTTGTTTTCTTGGTGCCGGAGTTGAAATGTCTTTAAATGGTTTGCAACTTGAGTATGCCCTTGAGGGCAGTTTGAATTATGTTGCATGGAAGGACAGAATGGAGGAGGTATTAGATGATGACGTGCTGAACGAGTTCATAGATGCTGAGGTCCCAAAGCCTACTGATGCTGCTCAAGTTGAGGCTTGGAAAAAGAAGATGGCGAAATGTCGAAGGATTCTGTTGGAGGGCATGAAGGATCACATTGTATCCAGCCTGCATGGAAAATATTCTCCATACTTGATGTGGAAAGCGTTGATAGATCTATTCCAGAGAAATAGCGACTAGAGGAAGTTGGCGCTCAAGGATAAACTCAGAAACATTAAGATGGAGAAAGGTGACAGTATCTCCAAGTACCTCACGAAGTTCACTCAATGCAGAGATGAGCTGGGAAGTGTGGGGATGAATGTCGATGATGAGGACTTGGTGGACCTAGCTCTCCTTGGTCTTTCGAAGAGTTGGCATTCTTATCAGGACTCTGTCAATGGTCGTGAGAAGTTGCCAGGATGGGAGCGACTTTGGTCGGATCTCATGCAAGAGCAGATAAGGCGGACTACCAGGGACAGATCTTCATCAAAGGCATTTGATGAAGAAAATTTCACTTTGGCTGCCGAAGCAAAGAAGGGGAAGAGAAAGAAAGCTTCTCAGTCTGGTGTGAAAGGCAAGAAGCAAGACATGTCTAAGGTGAAGTGCTTTCACTATCACCAACACGGACATTATGCCACAAATTGTCCGCAGAAGAAGAAAAATAAGAAGGCTGATGGATCTGCAGCGGGAGAGGCATTGGCCTCCCAGTTTGAGCTGGATTTTTCACTGATATCATGCTTGGTTTCAAGTGTGATGGGATCAGTATGGTTCTTGGACAGTGGTGCGTCATTTCACATGACCGGAGATCGGGATTTGTTTTCAGATCTGGAGGAGAAAGATCTTGGAGTGCACATCAAGATGGGCGATGATGGTAGATACAGTGCAACCGATATCGGTACCATTTCCTTTGAGAGGGAGTCTGGTAAACCCTTCGTATTGAAGGAAGTATTGCATGTTCCAGGATTGATGAAGAATCTGATCTCTTTGGCGATGTTGGAAGACAACTGGAGAAACCCTTCAGCGAGGGAAAGGCTTTCCTGCGCAGTAAGACAACTGGAGAAACCCAAAAGATAGGGGTTCAAGTCAAGAACCTTTATCAATTGCAAGTAGATGGCTGCGCAACAATGGCATGCAAGGCAGAAGGAGTGGTGAGCCGGGATGATGGCGAGCTATGGCACCAGAGATTGGGCCACCTTCACCATGGAGCTTTGAAGATACTGCAGTAGATTTCTACTGGGCTTCCTAAGGGCACTCTTGCATAGTCAGATCAGTGCAAGGGGTGTACCTTGGGAAAATTTTTGAAAGCCACCTTTCACAAGAAGGATAGTTGTGCCACGACGATCCTTGAGAGAATCCACACAGACGTGTGTGGACCTTTCTCAGTGGCTTCGACAGCAAAGCACAAATACTATGTGATATTTGTTGATGATTTCTCTCGGAAGTGCTGGATCTTCTTCATGCAGAAGAAGAGCGAGACATACTCAAAGTTCTATGAGTTCAAGGCGCTGGTTGAGAAGGAATCGGGGAAGCATGTGAAGGCTCTTAGGAGCGAAAATGGTGGTGAATTCATCTCTGCTGAATTCAAGGACTTTTGCAGCGCAGAAGGGATTCAGAGAGAGCTCATCACACCCCATAACCCACAGCAGAACGAGGTTGCTGAGCGGAAGAATAGAACGATCGTGGGTGCTGCACAGGTGATGTTGCATGATCAGGGCCTACCCATTCAATTGTGGGCAGAGGCATGCAATACTGCAGTATATGTGCAGAACCGTTGTCCTCACAAGATACTTGGCATGAGTACACCAGAGGAGGCATTTTCTGGCAAGAGGCCTAATATTTCCCATTTGAGGATTTTTGGTTCACCTGTCTACATGCATGTGACGAAGGATGCTAGGAAGAAGTCGGAGCTGGAGCTGACCACGTAGGTTGGGATATTTTGTGTACACCGATATGCTTCCCACAACTATCGTGTGTATTTTTCTGCATACGCAAGATCAAGTAAAGGATGTGGGATATCAAAATTCGTAGAGAAAGCTATCAAAATCTACTTGAGAGGGAGCCACACTTGCATGCAGATGAGGAGCTATTAGTTCCTAAGGATGAGCTTCAAGATGTGGATCAGCCACATGAGGAACTTCATGGAGTGGAAGAGACCACTCATGCAGCGCCAACCATCAGAGGGCGCAAGCGCACTACAGAAGCTGAGCGACTGGCTCAAGATGCAGAGAAGGTTGTAGGACCACCTAAAGCATAGCGCAGACAGAGACAGTCACCGGACTGGTACACTGGATACATGGCTCTTATGAGAAAATGTGTCGTGACAGAGCCATCCTCTTTCGAGGAAGCCGTGGAGGACCCCGCATGGGTAGATGCCATGGTGGAAGAGTATGATTCTATTTTCAGAAACAGTGCATGGGAGATTGTCCCACGACCGGAGGGGAAATCAGTTGTGGGTTCGCGATGGATCTACAAAGTGAAGCAGGCGGCTGACGGGAGTGTGGAGAAGTACAAGGCAAGATTTGTTGCCCGTGGCTTCTCACAGATAGAGGGGATCGATTATGAGGAGACCTTTGCACCTGTCGCAAGGTACTCTTCCATACGGACGATCCTAGCTCTCTCAGCGCAGATGGGGTGGCACATTCATCGTATGGATGTGAAGACTGCGTTCCTCAACGGATTCATTGAGGAGGAGGTGTACATAGAGCACCGATTGCGTCGGATTCCTGCAGAGGAGCTCTTCGATGTTTACTCAAGAGAGCACCGTACGGGTCAAGGGGCACCTCGTGCTTGGTACACACGGATAGATAGTTATTTCACCGGACTTGGATTCTCCAAGAGTGAGGCGGATCCGAACCTATACCAGATTGTGGTGGAGGGTAAGTTGTTGATCATCGTACTTTATGTAGATGATTTGATTTTGACAGGTGATGAGCTGTTGATACTCTCATGCAAGGATGATCTTGCAAAAGAGTTTGAGATGAAGGACTTGGGCCTCCTTCATTATTTCGGGATCGGGAATGGCAAAGGTGCTGGTGGATCAAGCGAGCCTTCGAGGCAAGTATGCCCGGGAGATACTGGAGAAGTTCAACATGCATGGCTGCAAGCCTGTTGATACTCCTCTTCCTGCAGGTTGGAGGAAGGAGGATGCTACTTCAGCAAAGGTAGTGGATGCCTCTGTTTATCGACAGTTGGTGGGGTCGCTTATGTATCTGGTCAATACACAACTTGATATATGATATAATGTTAACCAGCTTTCGCAAGCTATGGTTAAGCCTACCAAGCTCTTCTGGAAGGCAGGCAAGCATGTATTGCGTTATCTTAGAGGCACATTGGGATATGGATTGTGGTACAGACAGGAGGATGGGGTGAAGCTATGTGGCTTCACGGATGCAGATTGGGCAGGGAGCCCAATGGACAGAAAGAGCACATCTGGAGGGATCTTCAGTATCGGGTCGACAGCAGTTTCTTGGTACAGCAGGAAGCATAGATCCGTGGCACTCAGTTCAACAGAGGCAGAGTATATGGCAGCAAGCTTGGCTGCATGCGAGGCCATATGGATGAGGAAGATCCTGGTCGGGTTGTTCAGGTCACACTTGGAGCCTACTGTGATTTATTGTGATAACCAAAGTTGCATTAAACTCTTGGCTAATCCAGTATTTCATGATAGATCCAAACACATCGAGATCAAGTACCATCATATCAGAGATTGTGTGCAGCGGAGAATCATGTTACTTTCATATATTCCCACGGAGGATCAGGATGCTGACATCTTGACGAAGGCGCTCACCAGGAGCAAATTCGAATTCCACATAGGCAGGATAGGGGTTGCAGATAATCCATATCTTGTTGAGAGGGAGTGTTGAAAATGCAACAAGATGATGGAGCTTAGTGAAATGAAGTCGCCTTCACTAAGTGGGCCCGCAGGATATTTTTGGCGCAAAGTCTATTTTTAGACTATGTCTATTTTTAGACATAGGGATCATGGTCTATGAGTTGCAGGATGCTATTTATGGATGATTGGTCGAGCTGGTAAAAATAGATGGACCTCTATTTTTAGACATTGGGCGGTTTCTATTTTTAGACTGTCGAGCTAAAAATAGAACAGTCAAATATTATTAACCCTTAATAATATTTAGACTATAAACATTATCTTATCCTCTTGGAGCACTTCAGTTTGATGCTTGGATGTGGCACATGCAGATGATAGAAGAAAATACACTTTTCCTAAGGCATAGTTGAGCTATTGCATGGTTGACTTCAGTTAGAACTCATGTGGCAGATTTTGGTGGAGTTGATGAGACAATTGATGGAGTTGTGTTCAGTTTAGCTTAGTTGAACTAGTTGTATTTAGTCTAACTGATAAATACACTAGTGATGAGTGGTGTGAATTAATTATTAATTAATTCACTAATTATTAACTCATAAATCAGCTAAAGAACACATCAGTTAACTGCAATGCATGGACAGTTCAGTGGAGACCAGTGTTAGAGGTGGGTGAAAGGGTGATTCTACTATCAGTTGTGACTATGGCTGTGCATGAGATTTGCACACAGATTGATTGAGATTTCCAATGAGGATTGTGCAGTTGAAGCTAGTGGGATTCGAACTTGGATCTCATTATTATTCATCTTGGATTGCGCAGTAGAGGCAGGCAGACTTGTGGAGGAGATTTGAACCTGTGACTTGTTCATCCTCCGTGCTAGTTTGTGTGTAGCATGTGAGATAGTGCTGAGAGCTGTGAGAGCTTTTTGCTATGTATTGTTACATGTTCTCTATCATTATATTATACAGATAGTTGGGCGTTTTCAGCTATTGCTTTCCCCATTACATACCGTGTTGATATGTGTGCTTGATTATTGTTTTATGAGCGCATGCGACTGTTTCTATTTCCGCATATTGATGATCAATTGTAGAAGAGGTTATGTATTATGCATGAAGCTTAAATAGTGTGCAATCAGGATAATCTCGGTGAATAATTCAACTATTATTCATATTTCTACACATCTTTGGCTAAAGAGATAGATATAACACTGGTTTTTAGTCCATTGGGCTATGGAGTCATAACATGGCTTTAATTGAGCAACAACATCAAGAGTGATCCAAGGGGAAAGTCATCTATATCAGAAGATTATTGAGATTAGAGTGATGGAATGGAAATAATAAAGTGTTGGAGGGGTGGAAATTGATAATAATTTCACAAAGGATTTATAGTCAGTCCAAGAAAGAAAAGCCTCTTAAGGAATTGTTTAAAACCAACCAAGTGCAGGGCTAACCATTGAATTCTTGGGTAAGTTTGTATTAAAGCAACTTAATTGACAAAAAATCCAGTAATCCACATAATTACCTTCAGAAAGTATGAAAACATATAAGAGAAGACAGAGTGTAAACTTAAGATTAGATAAAGTACTTTTAAACCTAGTCTTCTTTCAGTCAACACCAAGGGAAACTTTCAGAATCTGCCTTTGGAGAAAAGAAGCTAGAAACAGGGAAAACCATCACTTTTCTAGTCTAACTTTAATAAGCAAATAAGGAAAATCACTTTCAAGAACAATGTTTAAAGAAAACAGTAGGACGAGGGAACTCCAGCATTCCTAACTGCTTAAACTGTATTAAATCGTTCTTAAATAAACAAATTGAAGGAAAACATTGAGATAAAGCTTTTCAGTAAAAGAAGTTTACTGATGTACAGTAGGTCCTAACTCTATAAATGATGTTCTTTATCAGAGAATAGTGAACAATATGACATACATAGAAGGAAAACAATAAAAAATAGAGGGGCACTTCACCAATGATATAGACCAGGATCCCAAGAAATAGCTTGTTATTGATGTCAAACCAATTACAGTACTCAGGTCCAATGTTTCAGTTCAGCAATCATCTTCACTATTCAGCCTAACTAATCTATCACAAGCAAAGCTCCAAGGGCCAGTGAACACTATTTACAATCAGAAGTTTAATCTCAAGTGTATATCAAAGTTTTGCAACCAACCCCTCATGCATCTTCTGTAGTAGTATATATAGAAGATGAGGAGGTGAGATCTGATAAAAGATCTCAATTACAATTAATACAGATTTAATGGTTTCTGGGCCTTTAGGGGCTCAATGAAGAAACTTACATAGGTGTCCTCTGTATTAAATGTTTTTACATAAAGATTAAGCTCGGTGGGAGCTTTTTTTTACCTTTGAGGCTCAGTGTGGCGTCGAAGTAACTCTGCAGATGTTTGTCATTAATTTGCTTGCAGAATTTACCTTCTGGCTGTGTTGTGAGGCAGATATCCGGTCTTGATCAATAAATTCAACCTCTGATTGAATACTTTGAGGTAGAGGTGGCATTTCAGTAGCTGGGAGGAATCAATTTGCCTCAGATGTGGCAGTGGAGGCATTCCTGTCGATAAAACACTTAAGATATTCTTTAAACTGTGTTTTAAATCGAGGATTAGGATTTTGATAAACATTCTTAGCCATGATCCCCGGAAATATGTCTTTCATCCTCTGTCCTAATAAATTTTGGTCTTTATCACTGATACTCTCTGACTGCACCCAATTCATGGTTTTTTCTGATGTACAGGGCTGCGCAGGGGCGATATGGCATCAATGCCTGAAGAAAAACTGATGAAACGTGAATCTCGATCCTGCGAAGGATTTTATTTGCTGAATTGGGGGCGGGAGGATCGTCACCCTCCGTGTTAGTATGATCTTTCATCGTAAAAGGTCACTTTAGCTACGCATAACAAATAGCCCTAACATCGATTATGGCTGCAAAATATCTCTAAGTTTGCTGCACAAATTCAGATCCAAGCACAAGATACATTAAGCAGATAAAATATAACATGGCTCCATAAATCCAATGGACAAGACAAGAAGAATGTATTTAAAATAATTTTGTATTATATTAAAGAATGGGGCACCTAAGAGGAAAACAAGAAAGGTGTCTTCCAGTTCTCCTCAGTGGGATGGGTTCTTGAAAGTCCTCAGTGTTTCAGATCTAACATTTCTCTCTCTTATGGGTGTATAAAAACAAACATAGAACTCAATGGGAGTTCACAAAAAAAAATGGAAAATGGTGACCAAGAGTAGATCCAGAGTGACCTAATGCAATGAAGGTGACTAATGAATGGGGAAAACCCCCCTATTTATAACAAAATATTGGGGCGGTCTAGAACTCGGTGCATGAATAAAATATTATTAATCGAATTCTAGAAGCACCTTTTAGGAATATTTTATTATATTTTTTGGAGGGAAAAGGATTCTTGACTTGGGTCAATTCCTTTATTTATAAATGATAAATAAATAAATGATTTATTTATCATTTTAGGGGAATGATGGGAATATAATTAAATAAATAATGGTTTATTTGGTTATTTATGGATGATTTAGTCAAATTTAACTAAGAATATTATTTAAATAATGATTTAAATAACTTATTCTTAGGGAATAATTAAATAAATAAGGATTTATTTAATTAAGTTCCTTATTTTGGGTTAAATATGACCAGGAAATATAAACAAATGAGTTATTTTATATGTTGAAAGCAATTTTACTTAGGGTAAAATTGGTCTTACATGGTGTACTTGGGTTCATCTAATAATAATAGGTTAGATGACCAAAAAATGGTGTAACACTCCACCTTTGAAATTTCCTCAGTTATGGCGAAAAAACCATAGAAACCCTGCACAATACAAAAACTATTAGAAAATCCTGCATATATAGGTTTATTACTACGGAGGACAAGTGGAGGAAGCATGGCCATTGGATGGCATCATCAAATGGTCAGGATTGATTGGGAGAAGGCGTAGTGAAGGCGGAAGAAAATTTTGAATCAGGGTCATCGATCGCGCAAATATCGACGGTCGGGAGCGGAAAATGGAAATTCAAAACGAGAAATGTTGACTGGGCGACGGAAGTGGGCGATGAAATATGAACCGTCAATCTGCAGATCAGATCGATGACAGAAATTAATTGGATTCCGCGCCAAAGCCCGGTTAACTGTCGGGCATCTTCGGTGAGCAATAGTCGTTGGATGGCTTGCCCTAGATCAGACGATGGATGCCAATATCGCGTGGGGTCCACGTCTGAACGTTAACGCGCGATGGATGATGGTTTTATGAACAGTGCCTAGGACGCGTGTCAGCCAACGTATGGAATAGTTGCCAATCGGGAAAAAACCACCTTTGCCCCAAAGGCGGTGCGATGAATACCGCGCGGTTTTTGGAATGGTGAGTGGAATGCGGGGACCACCAGGGATATGGACTCCGCACCACCGATCTGTAGATCAGATCGATGGTGGAGATTGATTGGGGTTTGAACCGGCGGAAAACTTTATAACATAATAAAAATCGAAAAATTCATATAACTAAAGGTTTTATATATATTTATAATGCGGCTTGGTGCCCGACTGCGAGGCCGAGGGTTATATGAAGGGTAATATGAGCAGGGTTTAAAAAAGGAGGGGCTAGAGACTAAAATACATATAAAACATGCATTTCAATGGTTTAGGGGGGTTCCGATAAGGCAAAGAAGGAGTCTTTAAACCTTATCAAAGCGTTTTGATGAAGGGGAAAGGGAAAAATCATGAAAATGAGGGATTTTTCAAGGGAGATGAAAGGGTTAAAATGAGGTTAGTTTTGGAAGAAGGGAAGGGGGAAAAAGGTGCTTGCAGCAGTATTCTTCCTTGGGAATCAACAGGATTTCTGAAGGGGGAAAAGGCACAGTAGTGAAGATTTTGAGACAGAGGCATGAGGCCTTCAAGAGTCTTCAAGAGCCAACAATTTTTAGCAATGAAATTTGTTCCTTGAAGGCTCAAAAAGTCTTAGCCACCTTTTTTCTATAACAAATATTATAGGTGGCTAACATTTATAACTAGGTTGTGTTTGTGACATTCCATAAAATGGTACACCAACTTGGGAATAAATGATCCCTGATACAAGTTGTTGTAAATTAATCAAAGGATTTTGAGTCTGTGGACCCAGCATTTGATGATATTTAGTTGAAGAACCTGCCTGATAAGGTTGATGTACAATATGTTGATTTTGTAACAGGGGTATAGATGTATTAAGAAGTGGAAATGAATTGGGTGTAACAGGTTGAACCGGTTGATACGAGTGTACAACCGTTTGTGGTTGGATAGGCAGAGTGGGCTGCCATTGACAAACATTCATGTCAACATTAGTTTGACCAAAAAATGACTGATTACTGTCATATTTGGTGACCAAATGTTGCCCCTAGCATAAGGAGGATAATAAGATGGAAAATAATTTTCTCCAAATGTTGGGAGTCCAGTTGGTATGGTACTTAAAGGAATTGACCCAAAAGGACCGACTTGATATTGCCTTGATGATGTATGTAATGAATCAAGTCATTCAGTACTAACAATAGGACTACCAGTTAAAACACCAGATGATGACATTGGTAAAGACCATGGTCTTGAAGATGTACCAGAGAAAGTGCCAGATAATGATTTCTAACCTGTTGGGACCAAAGGGCCACCGTGTAAATATGACTCTGGTGAGGTTGTGAACATCGACGGAGTAGCGAGGGTAGGAGCTGATGTAATTGGAACAACAGACCCAACTGAAGATGTTGGTTTAGACATGGTTGTGTGACCAAATGTATACCCTCAAAAATCGATGGGAGATTGAATGGCAATAGGATCAACAAAAGCAAATGGAAACGATTGAGGAAAATACTGGTACAGGTAAAGGTCCCACCCCAAAGTGGGTTGGAGTTAAAGGTGTATCATCTTGTGGGATTTATTCAATCGCAATTAAACTAGGAGGAAGAACTTCACCATCAGGCCCAAAATATATTTCAGACGGTTAACTGTGTGATATAGGAGTTTCAGTGGCTACAGAAATTTGTGGAGTGACCAAGGTAGGAACAACTTCCAGTTGTTCAACTTCAGGACTTAGATTTTCTGGCAAAGAAGAGATAGGATCTGGATCAATTTGTGGTTGAAAAATGTTAGGTATAGGAGGTATGGTCTCAGGGATTGAATGGATCATGACCACAGGTAGCTATGAAGATTTCGTTTCGACAATAGTAAACGAAACGGAATGTGTGGAAACAATTTGAGCTAACTTTGGGTTAAAAGATGGTGTTTCTCTAGAGGTACGAATTGTACTTGATTCGGCAGATCGTGATCGCCTTCGCCTACCAGAAGTAACTTCCAGTGGTAAAGGTGGTTTTAAAGCTAATCTACACGAATGACGGGGGATATGATTTTGTTCTTCCATGATTACTGATTTATTTTATCCAAAAACAAATAAACAAAAAGAGGGTAATTCTAGGCAAAAGGGTTTACCAAGACACTGTGAACTACAGAATACCTCCTGGCGAACCAGGAAGTACGGGCAGTAATCTCCCCAAATTTTGTGTTCGGTGTATCACAATTTCAAGGTAGCCGACTCGGTTCACTATGGATGGATAGCACCTAAAATTTGTCCTCCCAAATATACCTGAAGGTACGTGGAGGCCCAAGTCCGTATTAGCGTTATCTGATGTGAAACCGCATAGTGAGAGAACCGCTTTATACTTATCGTACTGTAACACTACCCGATATACTCGAAAGTACATGTATGAGCTACGATATACTTACGTACATGCAGTGAGACATCACACTCGGAATGTATCATAGACAAGTTAACGAAAGCTACTATGTTTTATGACGCCGGAACACGTCTCTAGCCTAGACCTTCTAAATTTTATCGTTATGGTTCCAATGCATTGTTAAGTAAATTGAGATTTATTTTATGTTGATCTTGCTTAAAAATTTGCCTTTCAGGTTCACCAAGATGATTTATATGAAATTCCTAAAATGAAAGCTATGAATGATAAACAAACTTTCACTTTCATCTTTTTCAATGAAGAACCTAGCTACTAAGGGAAGAGAGCAAATAGTTCGTGAGAAAAAAAATCAATGAACAAAAAAACAAAATCAGTGAATCAAAAACTAAATGAAGATTTCCTAATGTTCCTTTTGCAAAACACACAAAATCCTACATGCAAATGCAAGTTTTTCTTTTCAGTTTCCTTAATGTTATAAATGCAGAAAAGAAACTAGGTGCACTAGATCAATAATTCAAATGCTTTTTACTTTTGAGAATTGAAGAATACAAACAACAATTTCTCTTTTGAAGGAAAAACGAGGATTTCAAAAACAATTTCTCTTATCAAGGAAATGAAGATTTTACGACAATTTCCTATTTCGAAAGCAAATGATTCTTAATGCGAACATAAAAAATACTTTGAAATCAACTTGTCAATGATAAAGAAAAACTTTTCTAAACAAACATTGAAAAAATTTCAGCCAAAGGAGGAAGAAGTATATAGAGTCACTGGTCAATTGAGCATCAAAATTTTCAGAACACTGCAGCAAACAAAACTGAAGCAAGTTGAAAATTCAAATTCAAGGGAATTTTTCACTTTCAGGAGTCAACACAGTCTCCAAGGGGAGACAATGCTCTGCAACGCAGGCTAGGAAGGGAGACAATTCTCTGCAAAGCACTATGTCTAGTCTAAGGGTGCATTGAGCATAGTAAACAAAGAAAAATGCTACTGTTTAACTCACTGTCTTTGCAAATTAAGCTCTGAAAATGTTTAATCTTTATGTGTAACAACTACTGGGTGGATAAACAAAGAAAATCAGAGGCTAAAACACCTATAACTAAGAGAAATTATATCCCCAGCAGAGACACCAATTTGTTGGGCCAGAATTGTAATCTACAGATAAATTACGCTTCCCTAGACAGGTGCTAGTCTAGAACAACAGGTGAAAGATTATACAACTATTTCTCCTAACTCAGAATAGATATAGAGAGGATTGGAGGCTTACTTGTTTAGTCGCTTCCAAATGGCTCCTTCTATCACTTCTGTTGCAGCTTCAAATTCAAGCGGTTTGTGAGCTGAATGCTTCCTGCAAGAAAGAACACTGAAACAACAGAAGATGCAATAATATAGATATCTATTCAAACTAGTTAGCTAAATCAGTAAAGCATAAACCACATATATCAACCAAGATCTTACAATATGGAAAATCAAAGATAATAAAGATGCATGTAGGGAAAAATAAGAAGTACTCTTTATTGATGATAAAAGGAGAGGTTACAACCTAGTGACTGATTTGAAGTGACCTTCCAGCAATGTTTCCAAGCCTCATCATAGTATAAATCTCTCCAGCAGCAGCTTCAAAAATCTAGCTCTCAATTGAAAATCCTCCAGCATTTCTCAACTCAAATTATTCCTTCTCAAACACTTATATCTATGTTCAATTTATATATGAACTGTAGGTTGTTTTGCAATTAATAATTTTCCAAAAATAGGCAAGACATGTTTCCATTCATGTAGATTTCAAATGGACACTTGGATCCGAAGCTTGACACATGTGAACTCTTCTAGAAGGCACTGGCCAAGTGGAGATTCCGGAACAATGAGAATTTCACTCCCAATGTGACCAATGCACCTGTGAATGTCAGGAAGTGCTTTGCAGAGCAGCCTTTCATGGGGCTAATTGCATATGCAACACACTTATGCCCCTTAGAGCCTGCATTGGTGAGCCCTCATATGCTATACAACAAGCTTCAAACCATGGAAACCTTTTCTTGATGAAAGTCTTCCTTGATTTGTCTTGTTTCTTGTCTTAGGGCATGTAGCAACTGAAATGATAGGGAATGATAGACCCTTGATCATTGGTCCTGGAGATGATGCCGAGTTAACAAGGTCATTGGGAATGGTGCCCAAAATTACCTATAACAATTTTTTTCTGAATCTTTTCTGGGTGTGAGTCCCAAATTACATATTCTAAGGGATCCCAGCATTATTTTCCCCTATTATAATGAAATTTTCTGAATATAACGTTTTTAGGGCATAAATTGCTGTTTTTCCCCACTTTTGGCTGATATAATGGATCATATTTCTTTTTTTTGTACATGTAATTGATGGCTATGTGTTTTATACACATTTTATGAGTTATTTCTCATTGCTATTCAAGATTTATGTTCATGTATTGCTGCATTCCCATTTTGGGATATTACAGTGGTATCAGAGCATAGTCTTGGGTCAGCCTGTGAGTTTCAACCATTATTCTATAAGAAGACAAAGAGAAGAAGAAGATTATAATGATGGAGAAAATGAGCTTTGTCTCATCACTTTTCAGATCCAGAAATAACCTCTCCAAGGAGGTTAAGCAGATAAAGGATGTAATATCCCAAAATGGGAATGCAGCAGTGCATAAGCACAATACTAGAATAGCAAGGTGAAATTAATTCATAAAACGTTTTGAGAAACACATAGCCATCAAATGAATGAAACAATAGCAAAAAGAAGCACTTCTACATCCTCCCAATTGGGGAAAATGCAGGAAATAGACCCTAAAAATGTTATTTCCTAAAGATTGAGTTATAACAGGGTAGAATAATGGTTGGGTCCCTTAGAATATGTATTAAGGCCCTCAAATACCAAAGAGAAATAGAAATAAATCTCTTTTGATAAGTTAACCAAATCTCCCGACCTTAAAATGACATAAAAATAGCCAAACCCTGTGACTTAAGCTATACAAAAATTCCTGAAGCATGCACAGTGTGATTTTAAAGGGTTTATACAACATTATAATATTGAATCATGGATCTATAATTTCATTGGACAATATGCTAAGAAAACAGAGATCTGGCCTCTTCAATGTATTATGGAAATAACCCGGCAAGGGTTACTTGAGAGCACAAGTACAAAAAGAGCAGATCTGAATATTCAGCTCTAAAAAATGCAGTATTAATACAAAATTATAGAAACATGGCTGAATAATACAAAATATGGATGATAATCCCTTCCTCTAGCTTTCCGGGAGAAGGGTTGGCCCTTTTTCCAAGGAAACTAGCTAAAAAACAAGGGCTTTAACCTTGCTACAGCAACTCTATGCAAAATGACGTAGTTCCTTGCAAGGGAATTTGTTGTAGGAGATAAGGAAAAGTGTGGCCAATTTCCAAAATGTGAAATAAGCCCAGAAACCTTCCTAGCTGATCTCTCAATAGAAGGAAGGCACCCTCTACTGAGAAACAAACCCGGAAGTGGTGTTATCAAACCTCCACTGCAACACAAAAATATTATGCTATAGAAATAATGTTGAGGCTGAAGAATGGTGCTTGGCCTCAAAAATGGAAGTGGATAAATACATAACAAAGCTCTCCCAAGAGGCCTATCAAGGGAAGAGGTGGGATTCCTGCTCGGGAACACCCTATGCTAAACAACACTGCAACCCTGCTAAACAGCAAGAGGAAGCCAAGTCTAAACAGACCAAGATCAAATGATCATACCCAAAGCATGAATAACAAAGGTTCCCATCCTCTCCATAAATAGCAATTGAACCTCTTCACATTGGGCTCCATCCATATGTGCCATCAAGCTCATGCAAGTTGTCCTCCACCAAAACTGCATTGTTCATCAAAGAGATTCAATGTATCTAGACAGCTTTGTTGACTTGGTCAAAGATGAATGAATCAACATGATCCCATCTCTGTTCACACCCAAGGGTGCTCAAATTAGCTGCTTATTCTTCCTCCTTTCACATTAGGAGTGTTATTGATCCTTCTAAAGAGGTTAATGGGCCTCCCTACCCATTTATTCACCTACCTAGTGATAAAACAACTCTAATATTCCATTTATCTTGAAGGCTAAAATTTCGGAATATTACAGTCCTCCCCCCAAAAATGTTGCTTGTCCTCAAGAAACTGTATAAGGATAGAAAAATTCCTCCCCTCATATTCTTGCGGCCTCCTTGTCAAAAGTACCCACCACTACTCAAAATGATCTGCTACAAATCTGCCCTCCAATGCTTCCTCCCAAGCATGCAAAACCATATGGTTCACATCATAGAAAGGTGGAAGGTGTAAGTGAAAACCTCCTTGTTGTCCAATGGCCTCCTCAAGGTAGGAGTGATGAAAAACATGGGGAATCTTATTCCAAATGAGTGATCCCCACACCCATGCTATCATCCAAATGAAATGAGCCAACCTAGGTAGCTCAAAAAGATCCTCAACCCCCGGTTCATACAATTTGTTGGGGTTGCATGGAGAGATTGGATCCTCCCGTCCAAGTGGTTTCTCTCTCCATTTATGGTAAGTATGGGGATTTTTTTGATCTTGGGCTGAAATTTTATGACCTCCAAGAGTGGCCCAAAGTACCCCATCAAACAAAAAAACCATGAAGTGCCTCCTCCAAAAACTCATGTTCTTCAAATGGCTCCTCTCACATGAAGAAAAGAGATGTAATTGGGAAATCATGGGCTGCCCATTTATTCTCCTAAAACATGCATCATTCAAATTAGGGAGAATCTTACTCCCAATGGGCATCTCCAACTCATATCACACTCTCCAAGAAAAGCTCCCCATGAACATAAAAAAATCAGCAATACATGGAAGCAAAAGCCAATAGAAACAAGTTTTCATATGACAACCGGAAAGCAGATCAAGGTCCCACACATGAACCAGCACAGTGCATCCTTTTCCTACATCAAATAAAATAACAAGTGCCTTTCCAACCACTTGTTTGTTGCCACAATCATTCTATAAGATAGAAACATGAAATTACAAAGTGGTGTCAATGGTGCACACCAAAAATCATGTGGCTTCCCCCACAAACCACCAATAAGATATCCAATCTCAATGATGCAAATGGCTTCAATTATATCATCATACAAAAATCAAGAAGGGATAATCCTCCTTGGTACAACATGCTTCTCATATAAAGTAAACAAGTACAAAACATAATGTGGAATTATACATTCTCCACCATGTACTTGGGACCTTGAGCTGAAATGGCTCAACTAGTAAATATCCCTCACCTCCAAAGGGTAGGGAAGTGGCTGTGACACCCTCTCTATCACCATCCAAGCTATGGATCTCTCCATATGCTGAAATATATCATGTTTTATGCCCTCCCAAATAAACTCCTTTGCCAAGGAAAGATATGCATCAAAGTGCATGGAAAAGAAGTCCTCATGTGTTACATGTAGCAACTTCTCCTTGAGCTTAGAAGCTCTAGTCAAGAAGACTCTACCATGAGAATATATGACCACATCATCCACCATATATCTATCATCTCCATTGGGATCATCAAGAATCATGTAATCACCAAGATCCTTGGAGTACTCTACAAAGAGTTGATACCTCCAATATGGATCAATCCTCCTAAGAGACAGTGCTGATGATCTGCAATGTGAAGCTCCCCACATGCTATTGTCTTTTCCTTTGACATCCCTCATGCCAAATTCATCCTCCAAATTGCTGCCATGCCCATCATGCAGCTGCTCATGCCCAAAAATAAGTAAGGATCTTTGGAAGTTGGTCTCCCATGAGAAGCCCTCATCTAAAAATAATCTCTCAATCTTGGCCAATTTAAGCATGAGTGGCCTCCATATACTCCAATTTATGGAGGATTCCTTCCTCAAAGGAAGTATCCTATGTTTCTCCAAATCCATGGAGTAGCTCCCTTGCACCATGAAGGTGTCATCCTCCATCACTGTAGCAACTTCTGTCAGCGCAGTACATATAGTAAGAGTGGGTGGTGCTGAAAATGGGAGAATGTCTACCTCTTCCTTGAGACTATCCCAAACTCTCTGTGCTATACTAGACTTCTCCAAATTATTCACCTCTACAGAATCTAAGAGGGGTGAACCAAATGGTAAGATGCCTCTTACCAACTCCACATCTGGTGGTCTCCCAGGTGGAATGCCTCCATGCAGTGAGACAACAATGTCAAGAGTAGACTGTACATATGATTGGGAAACCTTACCCTTGCCCTCACAGTGCAAATCAGCCTTCCTCTTCCTTGCATCAGCTCTCTGAAATGGATAGAGGCGTGTGCTCCTCATCAAATGATGATGATCTTCCTCCCTATCTTCTTCTTCCATCTGCAATGCTCCACAATCATGTTGTCCATTGATTGTGTCTTGACCTCCATATCTGAGATCCTGGGGAACTTCTTGCAATGCTACAAGAAATCCTCTTGTTGGAGCATGTGCTCCTCCTTCCTCTGCATGAGGTACTAGATATGCTCTAGATGTGACAGCGTTGTAACCCCCATCCTTCTCTTCCTCTTCAATATGAATAGGAGGTAACTGCTCAATAAGACGATCCTCTTTTGCAAAAGGAACCTGCATGCCTGCTTGTCCAAAGGTATGAGACAAATATTTTGCCTCTATCAGTGTGTTATGCAAGATGTGAGCCTCTCCATCAATTTTATGAAGTTTTTTTGAGTTTTTAAGTTCTTCCAACCCATGCATAAGTTTTGGTTTGTTTGGCTCAACCAAGAGTGTTTTAGAATGCCTCCCATCAAACCTCTCCACTAATCTCTTAGTGAACTTTGCATAAGAAGAAATATTGGCATTTTTTAATGAAAATGACTCAAAAATCCACCAAGCATAGGCCTTACCTTTAAAGTGCAACGCTGCAACTCTAATGGCTTCATCTTTAGAAGCTTGGTGTTTCTACAAATAAGGGTGGAGCTCCTCCACCCAAGCTATGGCTGAACATGTTTGTTATCTCAAAATCAGACCCTGATAGGCTACTATTCAAGGAGACCCTGAGTAACTATTTCAAACCAAACTTTTAGTTGAGGCTTAGCCTCCTCAACCTGAGAGGGCTCTCTCAATAGGTTAATGATTTTCAAATAAAGATTAGATGGCTAACTTTGTGAATAAACTGAATAAAGTGAATAATTGGTTGTACTATTAATCAACAAACATCTATTTGGTAAATGGAGTCAAATGTGCTTTCAAAAAACATAAAGATCAGTTTCATATGGGAGTCAGGGAATTTCAGGGTTTAGATGCATCAATAGAACAATAGGACAGAGAATAAACAAAGTTCATGAAAATATGAAGGAAGTTAGAGAACCTTCAATGAATTGTAAGAAACATACATTCATGCCACCACAAGTAATTTAAAGAGAAACATCATGAGACAATCAAACATCCATAACCATTTCTGAATCTTGAGTGATGAAACAAAACTCTCTGTATTAAGATAAAAACACAGTTCTCTGATATCACAAAAAGTATGCTTGTTCAATAAAAATTCCAACCCTATGCAATTCGATTTCTTCCCTCTTATAGAGTGGTCATTAAATCCTTGTATTCCTTCCAAACATTTGAGAAGAAATTCGAATTTGTCACCTATCAAATTCTAAACAAACTTCATTTACAAACTGACAGTTAAACTGTCTGTCTTATAGTCCTAATACAACTAGGACTAAAACACTATTTATTATATCTTAAAAACCTTTAACAACCTTATCTAATCATTAAAAACTATGCTTGACAGCTAGAATTCGACCATGATGTTGTTCATCTTCTTGTTGTTAGACCCCATCAACCTGCTTCTTATCCATTCCTGCAAAATAGGAGCATGTTTCTTGTATAATAGCTGAATGCCTCATTTCTGTCCATTCGAACCAACTGCTAAAGAACTGGTGCTCAAAAAATGTGGCAAATGTCTTATAACCTTCATTTGAATTTGACCTTCCAGTTGTGAAAATCCCAACCTCCAAAATGGTGCAAAAACTGTGAGTACTACTGCGCTACGAAACTGCTGAGTCTGTTGTTTTTGTAGCGCAGAATTTTCCTTTAAAATCATGCTTCAAACCTCCATTTTTATGTGCCAAACCCCTGGATCTTCATTGATATTCTTCGTATACCTCCCACCAGCATCAAAGCTCAACACCAAACCCTTTTCACCTTTGAAAATTTTCAAAAATATTTCAAACTGCATCCTACAGCAGTTTTGTAGCGCACTATGAAACTCTTGTGTGTCACCTTCAGCAGTTTCGTAGTGCGCTACAAAACTGCTGAGTCTTCACTTTTCAAAGCTTCCTTCGAAAATTTTAGTTTTCAATCCTTTAATACTATATCTCTAGGTGTATATAAGCTTGCATAACCCATAAACATCAACTTTAAACAGCTCCAAAAATGAGATATTACCACATAACCTCAAAAAATTGTTAAAATATGACACTTACTATTTGCACTTATTTTAGTTGTGGCTGATCTTCAAACTATGCTAGCTGATTTTCTAGGTCTTCTACTCTCCTCTTGAGCCTTATATTGTTTTCCCTTAGCTTGGTATTGACCATCCTAATGAATTTTTCTTCTTTGATTGCAGGTAGGGTCCATATGAAGAATTGAGCTTGACTATCAATTAATTTAGGGTTTGGATTTTTCTCCAACTCCCATAGTCCTTTCATCCTTTCAAATTTTTCCCTTTCCTCTGCATGCACTCTTACCTTTTTCTTCAACTTATCAATCTCATTATTTTCCAATCTGAGTTTGTCTTTGACATCTTCATAGCTTCTCTTTTCCTTCTGAATATTGAAAACCTTGTTTCTATCTTCTTCAGGCATTGAAAATGAGGTATTTGTGGTTTCTTCAAAAACATTAGCACTTTCACCTCCCATTTGATCTATCTCCATGTCTGATTGTTTCAACTCCTTGAAATGCCTAGTTGAGGATTTTCTTGGCTTAAAGATAAACTCTGCCACTTCATCCTGAGAATCTAACATTTTGGATGTCTTCAATTTCTTTGATTTGCTGCCACCTGTATCCAGTTTGATGAAGTCTTCTTGTACTAGGGGAGACTCTTCAATGTCAATAGCTTGAAGTATATCATTCAAATTACCTCTTGACCCCTCTGTAACTACAGCCTTACCCTTTTCCTTTAACCTTTGACTCCTAGTTAGCTTCTTTTGATTTGTTTTACTAGTTGAATATTCTAGAATTGTCTCCCTAACCAGAGTTTTATTCTTGAAAACCTTGTATCTTCAGAAATCTGTGATAATCCCTTTGAAAACCTTGTGTCTTCATCAAATTATCAAATTAGAAATAAGAGCTTCCTATTGAATGAACTGTCTCGCTTGGTAAATGAGTTCAACCTCGCTTGATAACAATTCTGCTTCCACCAGTAATGAATTTCAAACTCACTTGATAGCAAGTTTTGAAAATACTGATATAACCTGAATTTGAATCAGCAGCCTTGCTTGAATTTGTTTCAGTTCTTCCTCGCTTGAAATATAGTTTCACAACCTCGCTTGAATTTGTTTCAGTAAACTCAGGTCTTTCACCACTAATTTCTTCTTCAAAACATAAGCATGCATGCACTATTGTCTTGCCTGAGACAAATGAAGTCGAAAACCGCCAACTGTTTTCAAATTTGAAAGGACCAATGACAACTGACCCCTAATCGATGACAAATGACCCCTAATAATTACAATGAATGGTTGCATGCATGAAGGAGAACTCGTGGATGACACCTAATGATGAGGAATTTAACTGTATTTGACAGATGTGACAGCTCAAACGCAAAACTGAGAATCCCCGATTTCGTAGCGCATGATTTGAAATTTCGGGTTTTTGTGCTATGAAATCACCAGCGTTTTCGTAGCGTAAAATAAAATTTTTACACTGAGCGCACTATGAAAACGTGGTTTCATGGCTTATTCATCAAATTTTCAAAAAAAAAACTTTAAAAATGGGTTTCAAAACGTGGCATAAGATCTTTGAAGAATGAAACAAGGTTAATGAACATTGTTTAGTGATGGAATGAGACTTTTAAGCCATGATCTAGACCTTTAAAAATATAAAAATGACTCTAACCCTATCTAGCACTATGACTTAAGAACAAGTGTAACTGACCAAGTTTCTGAAAATTTTTATAGTGATAACAGTGGCTCCACTTGGGATAGTGTGCCCCTGTGGTACACTAAGAACCCGCAGCACCAGTGCCAACCATTTTGATAAAAAACATAAATTTTTGTTGACAAGCATCTTCTTTGAACTGTTGGGCCTTCACCTTGGGCTCAAATTTGTTTGTCTTTGCAAGAAGGACTCAAACTGCATCTACTAAAAATGCTCAATCAACCTACCTTGAACTTATTTGTAAATTACTACCTACTCTATCAGCTGCAATTTCCACTTTAGCTCAGGCAACATGATATTTCCAATAAAACCAATCAATTGTCTTTTATGATATATGAAGCTCTTGACCGCATGCAACCTCAAAATAACCATGATAGTGAGATGACCAAAGAAACTTATAATGTATTTGATCTTCATAATGCAAATGAAAATGAAATACTGGTGTGCAAAGCTTTGCCATGTATTCATCTATAGGATCAAATAAAACATGGTTAGTTTGATGATCATCATAACTTTCTATATCTTCGGACAACAGATTCTCAGCCACACAATATTCCTTTGATATGCTATCCAACTTCTTTTCTAAATGATTCCCATAGACAATGTAATTTTCTTCATTATTATGATCATTCTTTAAAGTAGGCTGCTGCAAAGTATGACATAAATAATCAACCTTTTTCTCTGCCTGAGGATTGTAGCAAGCAATTTCCAATATTTCTTCTTGTTGTTTGAAATGATTCTCATACTCATGATGATCAAAGGATTGACCAACCTGCTACAAATTTTCTTTAAACTCAGAGGATGTGTCATAATTTTCATAAGTAAAGTCCTGCTGGGTTTCATTTTCATGTAAGGGAGATATTATCCTTTCTTCTTGGTGTTCTTCTTGTTGATGAAAGGTATTGTCATGAAGGGCTTCTAAAATTTCCTCATCCATAAACTCATCATATTCATAAAAATTCTCCAAATATTCAATAAAACTCTCAGAGTCCTTACAGTAGTCTTTGACCATCAATAAAGAGGGATGACATCCTTTATACATCTCATAGAATTCATCATGAAAATTAGCCAAAGAATATAATGAACCATTTGCTAAACCTTTATAGCAAGACCATGCTTTTCCTTCTAGAGTGGTCGTAAACATCTTCATAAGATAGTCTTCAGGGATCTAAACCTTAAAACTATGTACATGCAGATGAAACCTAACCAAATGAACAACAACATTGTATTTCTTTTCATCTTTGAATATTGGAAGATCATCTAACCAATCAACCTTTGGCATAGGATTTGGAAAACCAAGGATATGAGACCAATTCATAGGAGCATATTGGAATTCATTTTTGCAATGGAACTCATCTTGAAACTTCATCAAGCTACTGATATTCTAGCAGTGGAGTCGCCTTCCAATTTTACTATTCGATGTGTGGAGTCGCCAAGGTAGTTTTGCAACCTCGAACAACTTCCTAAGCTCCTTCTACCTTCATAAGTTTAGCTTATTGATTACGGGGATGAATAATCTTCAAGATCCTGGCAGATGCACCAAAATGTTATCTCAAAATTAGAACTTGATAGGTTGCTAGTCAAGGAGACCCTGAGTAACTATTTCAAACCAAACTTTTAGTTAAGTCTTAGCCTCCTCAACTTGAGAGGGCTCTCTCAATAGGTTAATGATTTGCAAATAAAGATCAGATGTCTAACTCTATGAATAAATTGAATAATTGGTTGTACTACTAATAAACAAACATATATTGGGTAAATGGAGTCAAATTTTCTTTCACAAAACATAAAGATCAGTTTCATATGGAAGTCAGGGAATTTTAGGGTTTAGATGCATCAATAGAACAGTAGGACAGAGAATAAACACATTTCATGAAAATATGAAGGAAGTTAGAGCACCTTTATTGAATTCTAAGTAGCATACATTCATGCCACTGAAATTAATTTAAAGAGAAACATCATGAGACAATCAAACATCCATAACCCTTTCTGAATCCTGAGTGATGAAACAAAACTCTCTGTATTAAGATAAAAACATAGTTCTCTGATATCACAAAAAGTATGCTTGTTCAATGAAAATTCCAACCCTATGCAATTCGATTTCTTCCCTCTTATAGAGTGGTCATTACATCCTTTGATTCCTTCCAAACATTTGAGAAGAAATTTGAATTTGACACCTATCAACTTCTAAACAAACTTCATTCACAAACTGACAGTTAAACTGTCTGTCTTATAGTCCTAATACAACTAGGACTAAAACACTATTTATTATATCTTAACAACCTTTAAAAACTTTATCTAATCATTAAAATCTATTCTTGACAGCTATACTTCGACCATGATGTTGTTCATCTTCTTGTTGTTAGACCCCATCAACCTGCTTCTTATCCATTCCTGCAAAATAGGAGCATGTTTCCTGTATAATAGTTGAATGCCTCATTTCTGTCCATTCGAACCAACTGCTAAGGAACTGGTGCTCAAAAAATGTGGCAAATGTCTTATAACCTTCATTTGAATTCAACCTTCTAGTTTTGCAAATCCCAACCTCCAAAATGGTGCAAAAACTGTCAATACTACTGCGCTACGAAACTGCTGAGTCTGTTATTTTCATAGCGTAGACTTTTCATTTTAAAATCATGATTCAAACCTCCATTTTATGTGCCAAACCCCCTAGATCTTCATTGATATTCTCCATATACCTCCCACCAACATCAAATCTCAACACCAAACCCTTTTCACCTTTGAAAATTTGCAAAAATATTTCAAACTGTTGTGTGTCACCTTCAGCAGTTTCATAGCACGCTACGAAACTACCGAGTCTTCACTTTTCACAGCTTCCTTCCAAAATTTTAGTTTTCAATCCCTTAATACTATATCTCTAGGTGTATATCAGCTTCCATAACCCATAAACATCAACTTTAAATAGCTCCAAAAATGAGATATTACCACATAACCTCAAAAATTTGTTAAAAGATGACACTTACTGTTTGCCCTTATTTTAGCTGTGACTGATCTTCAATCTATGCTAGTTGAATTTCCAGGTCTTCTACTCTCCTCTTAAGCCTTCCATTGTTTTCCCTTAGCTTGGTATTGACCATCCTAATGAATTTTTCTTCTTTTATTGCAGGTAGGGTCCACATGAAGAATTGATCTTGACTATCAATTAATTCAGGGTTTGGATTTTACTCCAACTCCCACAGTCCTTTCATCCTTTCAAAATTTTCCCTTCCTTCTGCATGCACTCTTACCTTTTTCTTCAACTTATCAATCTCATTATTTTCCAATATGATTTTTTCTTTGACATCTTCATAGCTTCTCTTTTCCTTCTGAATATTGAAAACCCTATTTATGTCTTCTTCAGGCATTGAAAATGATGTATTTGTGGTTTCTTCAAAAACATTAGCACTTTCACCTCCTGTTTGATATATCTTCATGTCTGACTGTTTCAAATTCTTGGAGTGCCTAGTTGAGGGTTTTCTGGGCTTAAAGATAAACTCTGCCACTTCATCCTGAAAATCTAACATTTTGGATGTCTTCAATTTCTTTGATTTGCTGCCACCTATATCCAGTTTGATGAAGTCTGCTTGTACTAGGGGAGACTCTTCAATGTCAGTAGCTTGAAGTATATCATTAAAATTACCTCTTGTCCCCTCTGTAACTACAACCTTACCCTTTTCCTTTAACCTTTGACTCCTAGTCAACTTCTTTTTATCTGTTTTACTAGTTGACTATTCTAGAATTGTCTCCTTAACCATAGTTTTCTTCTTGAAAACCTTGTATCTTCAGAAATCTATGATAATCCCTCTGAAAACCCTGTGTCTTCAGAAAATTAACAAATTAGAAATCAAAGATTCCTGTTGAATGAACTGGCTCGCTTGGTCAATTAGTTTAGCCTCGCTTGATAACAATTCTGCCTCACTTGATAACAATTATGTTTCCACCAGCAATGAATTTCAAACTCACTTGATAGAAAGTTTTGAAAATACTGATATAACCTGAATTTGAATGAGTAGCCTCGCTTGAATACTTTACAGCCTCTCTTGAATTTGTTTCAGTAAACTCAGGTCTTTCACCACTAATTTCTTCTTCAAAACATAATCATGCATGCAATATTGTCTTGCATGAGACAAATGAAGTTGAAAATGGCAAAATGTTTTCAAATTTGAAAGGAAAAATGACAACTGACCCCTAATCAATGACAAATGACCCCTAATAATTACAATGAATGGTTGCATGCATGAAGGAGAACTTTTGGATGACACCTAATGATGTGGAATTTAACTGTATTTGACAGATGTGACAGCTCCAACACAAAATTGAGAATCCCCGATTTCATAGCGCATGATTTGCAAATTTGGGTTTTTGTGCTATGAAATCATCAGAGTTTTCATAGTGCAAAATCAACTTTTTACACTGAGTGCGCTATGAAAACGTGGTTTTGTGGCTTATTCATCAAATTTTCGAAAAGAAACTTTAAAAATGGGTTTCAAAACGTGGCATAAGATCTTTGAAGAATGAAGCAAGGTTAATGAAAATTTTTTGGTGATGGAATGAGACTTTTAACCCATGATCTAGACCTTTAAAAATATAAAAATGACTCTAACGCTATATAGCACTATGACTCAGGAACAAGTGTAACTGACCAAGTTTCAAAATTTTTTTATACTGATAACAATTTTGGTGATCCATCAAAAATAGATAGAGAAAATATATCCATGTCATGTTTCCTGCTCCTCTCCACCTTGATCTTGCAAAACTTCTAAAAAGTGATATGATCTCTAAACCTTTCAGTTTGAGATTCATATTCCTGAAGAAGATCACTAAGAGTTTCCCTCTTAGGCATTCCTCCTTCTTCCATCTCTCTGATGATAGATATGGGCATTTAACTGTGCTGTGCATAATAGGGTGTAGCTGCATGCTCACACCTATCATGTGCCAATCTAGATATGGCTCTAGATTCAAACTTCTCTAGAGATTCCATCTCCTCTCTCATCTTCTTAAGATCTTCATTAATGCTCTACATAGATTTTCGAAGAAGCTTTGAGAGCCTCTCCTCCTTTATACCTCCACATAATGGAGTCTTCTTTATGTTCATCTATCCTTCTCTTGATATCATAATGGCTGAGTTCCATAGGCTGAGCCAAGACTATGCTTTGGTACCACTATAATATCCCAAAATGGGAAAGCAGTAGTGCATAAGCACAATACTGGAATATAAGGGTGAAATTAATTCGTTAAATTTTTTGATAAACACATAGCCTTCAAATGAATGAAACAACAACAAAAAGAAGCACTTCTACATCCTCCCAAGTGGAGAAAATGCAGCAAATAGACCCTAAAAACGTTATTTCATAAATATTGAGTTATAAAAGGGGAGAGTAATGGTCGTATCCCTTAGCATATGTATTAATTCTCTCACATACCAAAGAGAAACAAAAAAAAATCTCTTTTGATAAGTTAAACAGATCTCTCAGCCTTAAAATGACTTTAAAATAGCCAAACCCCATGACTTAAGCTATAAATAAATTCCTGAAGCATGCACAACATGAGTTTAGAGATTTTTTGCAACATTATAATATGGAATCATGGATCTAGAGTTTCATTGGACAATATGCTAAGAAAACAAAGATCTGGCCTCTTCAATGTATTATGGAAATAACCCGGCAAGGGTTTCTTGAGAGCACAAGTACAAAAAAAGAAGATATGAATATTCAGCTCTGAAAAATGCAGTATTACTACAACATTATAGAAATATGGCTGAATAATACAAAAGAGGGATGAGAATCCCTTCCTCTAGCTTTCCGAGAGAAGGGTTGGCCCTTTTCCCAAGGAAACTAGCTCAAAAACAAGGGCTTTAACCTTGATGCACCAACTCTATGCAAAATGACGTAGTTCCTGCAACTGACTACACTATAGGAGATGAGGAATAGTGTGGCCAATTTCCAAGATGTGAAATAAGACCAGAAACCTTCCTAGCTGATCTCTCAAGAGAAGGAAGGCACCCTCTACTGAGAAACAGACCCAGAAGTGGTGTTATCAAACCTCCACTGTAACACCCTGAAACACAGCAATATTCTGCTATAGAAATAACACTGACATTGAAGAATGGTGCCTGTCCTCAAGCCTATATGTGGAGCATTACAAAATAAAGCTCTCCCAAGAGGCTTCTCAAGGGAAGAGGTGGGATTCCTGCTCGGGAACACCCTATGCTAAACAACACTGCAACCCTGCTAAACAACAAGAGGAAGCCAAGTCTAAATAGACCAAGATCAAATGATCATATCCAAAGCATGAATAACAAAGACTCCCATCCTCTCCATAAATAGAAAGTGATCCTCTTCACATTGGGTCCCATCCATATGTGCCAACAAGCTCATGCAAGTTGTCCTCCACCAAAACTACGTTGTTCATCAAAGAGATTCAATGTATCTAGACAACTTTGTTGACTTGGTCAAAGATGACTGAATCAACATGATCCCATCTCTGTTCGCACCCAAGGGTGCTCAAATTAGCTTCTTATTCTTCCTCCTTTCACATTAGGAGTGTTATTGATCCTTCTAAAGAGGTTAGTGGGACTCCCTACCCATTTATTCACCTACCTAGTGATAAAACAACTCTAATATTCCATTTAGCTTGAAGGCTAAGATTTTGGAATATTACAAAGGAGAAGAAATGTAGAGAAGAGGAAGATCCATGCACTTCCTATTCTCAAAGAGGAGAAGACATGAAGCATGAAGGACAATTGGAATATGAAATTCTAAGTGAATACCTTGTTGAATACAAATATAAATCTAGAGCCTTTAAGGAGATTCTAGCTTTACCATAGTTCATTCAGTTGGAGGAAGAAAGGAGACCCTACAGCTATGGGATGATGAGAGGCAATAGATTCCTATTGTCCACTTTCGATGGATCACTCACATGTGTAGCAAAGTGTTGGATGATGAGAATAGAGGCTTTATTCCTACTACATCCAATAGTAGAGAGAGAGGCTGTAGAATTTGCAGCGTTGCACCTTGAAGGTGACGCAAGTACTTGGTGGTTCAGCCATTTGATCCATGCAAGAGTGTCTACTCTTGCTAAGTTTTCTAAAATTTGATCAGGAAAATTGGCAAGGAGAAATCAGAGGAGGAGAAGCCCTCACCACTAGTAGAAGAGGCATGTACCATCACTATTGTAACCATGGAGGAGCAGCCTTCATCTTCAACAGCTTGGGAAGCCAACACATATGAGGAAGAAATTATTGCAGCCCTATAAGAAGCTTCCAAAATTTACCAAGGTATGCTTGAGTTTCCATCTCTTTTCATTTTAGAAAATCTTGTGGAGGGATCTACATCATTGTATACTGCTTATTTGGAGCAACAGAGTTGCACTACACTGTACAAGAGTAGTAATGAAGAAAATAGGACCCATTCCTTATGGGAGCATTCAAATGGAAGCTTCATTCATGAAGAAATGGAGGAAGAAGAGATAGATGGTAGACATCTTGAAGTGAGAAACACTTTCTCCTTTCTAGATGACACTTTCTCAATGAGCACTCCCCATCTCAAAGAGAAAATTATACCTGTAGTAGATCCAAAACCTTATTGGTTTTGGAAGTCCATTGATGAAGAGAAGGTCTCATGGAGAGATCTCATTGGAGGTGCACTTCTACACATCATGGAGTGCAAAGTTCTTCAACAGTTTGAGGAGGTTTTTCCCTCATCATACTTGGATCTTTGTGGATTCAAGGGGGACATTGATGAGAGGTCTTATCTAGAAGATGTCCAAGGAGTTGCATTTCAACATCCCATGAAATGCAAGAGGATAAATTTGATTTGGGAGGATGGTATTCTTCCTTGGGGGAGCGCTAAGGGAGAAAATGATGGGAGGCACCTACATATGGATGGATGGGTGTGGATGATGAGCAATAAGCTGGAAAGCTACTTGCAAATCTATGATATTCGGCAGTAGGAGGCTTGGCGGCGTTGGCTACTCTTTAAAGAGTTTTTCCATCATCCCCTTTCTAAGGGTATGTGGCAGGATACTTGCATCATTGAGAAGCAAGGAGTATAGACACATTGGTTGATATGAAATTCTTCATATCAATCACCATGTTTTCACTACATGATTTGTATGATGGAGGTATGAGGAGGCAGCAAAAACTTTTGTTTCTTTGGTT
This sequence comes from Pinus albicaulis, assembly GCA_034641835.2. Lineage (NCBI taxonomy): Eukaryota > Viridiplantae > Streptophyta > Pinopsida > Pinales > Pinaceae > Pinus > Pinus albicaulis. The sequence goes on along the minus strand of CM076581.1, from coordinate 180,639,579 downwards.
GTTCTTGGGAGAGCAAGGGTAGATTTGCTCTCACACTTTGCATGATGTTGCAGGAGTAGGAGATGGCACCATCATGGTGCAAAGGGGCTACTCCATGGCCTTAGATGTTCAAGAGGTACTTCCACTTTGGGAGGAACTTCTTATGTGTAGCAGCATTATGGGAGATGTCTTTGACAATATGCATGTCAAAGAATGTAGCTATGAGTTGGCAAGAGCCTATTTGCATAGGTCAACAGCGCTGTCACTTTGGAGCTTGGGGTTATTGATGGAGTGTCCCCAGGATCACTTCACAATTTATGCACTTGGTGAACAAGGAGGAGGTGAGAGCAATGAAGTAGTGGATGGAAACATCTATTACATTGATATTATCTTCTTAACTTGGATTTCCAAGCATGAAAAGGGTGATCTTCATGCAACACATGGTTTATTCCTCTTCATGGGAGTGTGTCATACAACTATGGAGGAATTATTCATATACATATGCATCATATTACTCTCAACACATGGTAAGAATATTGGTTTTTCATCCCTTGATTATTTAACACAATATTTACATACTCTTACCATTCCTATTCAATGCATTGCTCCACAAGAGGGCAAGCTTTTCATTGAGCTCCATGGTCAACATTGGGCCAAATTGTATGATGGAGACAACCATATTTTATATGGACTTGGGAAAGTGTTTCCTTTCATGTATGTTCAATTGAAGTACCCAACTCTTTGCTATTCATTAGTAGATGTGATAACATACATAATCAACCATGTATCAAGAAACAATTTGCCATGTAAATTTCTGAAGCAACAGTTTGGAAAATTGCACTGTGATTACTTGGGAAACTGTAGGTACCTTCCAGCATTACATGAAACCTTAAGTATTTCCCTCATTGAGACTGTAATAATGATTTCATTTTCTGATATTGATATTACCTTTATGGGGAGCATGATTGGGAGAGAGAGACAGGGGTTGGGTGTGTCCTTTTGGGAAGAGGATTCCCACACTTTCGGCATTGCATGTTCTAATGGGAGCATGGGAGGAGATATGGCCACCACAGCCAAACACTTGTTTCTTTTTGGGGTGGGCCATGAGATTGATGAGATGCCATAGGGTGATGATTTCCTATCCATCGCATATGGGATGATTTGGGCCAGCTTGACTCACAACATTGGAGAGGAGATCTTTGGAGATCTAGTCTTCATCTTGCCACTTGAGGGCAATGGTATTTCAGCCCAAGATCAGCATATTCTCTACACTTATCATAAGTGGAGAGGGAGATAGCATGGGGTAGGCTACTTTGTCTACAATGTTCATATTTTCAGCCCACCTACTTTGCATGAGCTCAAGGTGGAGGAACATTTTCAGGAGTTGCCATGTTGGGAGGTGACTCATTTTGTATGGATGATTGCTTGGGGATGGAGCTTTCACATGGGAAGGATGTTTTCCAATACACTTTAGACTCCATGCCTTGAGAAGACCTCTAGACAGCACCTTATCACCTCCTTGAGTACTTTACTTATTCGTGATGATAGCCATTTGGCTAGCTTGCATGCTTAGGAGGGGCAATTTGGAGATTCATTGATGAGACAACATCTCATTCCTTGGAGGAGTTCATCATATGTGGATGCTATAGTAGGAGGAAGGGAGACCCTTCAGTTCTATCCTTGCATTTGCTTGAGGACAAGAAACATTTGGGAGGGGAGGATTGTAATATTCCAAAATTTGCATGCAGCAAATTGAAATATTAAAATTTGATGATTTCACTTAGGAGATGAATAAATGGGTAAGGAGGCCCATGCATAATAAAAATCTAAATAAAATCCCTCATAATGTGAAAAGGGATCAACATAAAGTTTGGATTTCACACCTTCATGTGTGAATAGGAACGTTTTCATGTGGACAAGTTCAAGTTTGACCAAGTCAACAACACTGGGATAGGAGGTGGAGATCATCTTGTTAGACAACACAGAGATAGTGGGAGGAAAATTCCTTGGTGGAGGAAACCCTAACTGAGTGGGGCCCAAGGCAAGAAGGCTCACACATGTGTAAAAGGAGGGAAAGGCAGCCATAACATAGCATCTTGTAAATGATAATTTTATGTGTCTATTTAGACTATTCTGCATTCTCTTGTTGTTTAGCAGAGTTGTTGTGCTGCTTAGCACAAGGATCTCCTATTTAGGAATCCTTATCCTTTCTTGAGAGGCCTCTTGAAGGATTTTTTACTGATTTTCCTCAAATCCAGGCTTGAGGCCAAGCATCCTCCTTCAGCTACAACATTATTTCTACAACAGTATAATGTTGTGTTCCAGGGTGTTGCAGTGAGGGTTCACAACACCACTTCCTGCACTCATTTTTCAAGGGAGGGAGTCTCCATTCCTTTGGGAGATCAGTAAGGAAGATATCTGAGCATATTTTCATATCTTGGCACTTGGCCAAAGCACTTCCATCAGCTACAGTGCAGTCCCTTGCAGGAACTGTATCCTTTTTTGCAGAGTTGCAATGTGAGGGTCAATCCCCTCAATCTTGAGCTTGTTTCTTAGGGAAAGGGCCAACCCTTCTCCCAGAAATATTGTAAGAAGTATCCTCCTTAATTTCTTGTATATTTCAGCTATATGTATTCAAATATTTAGCTAGACTGTGTTTTAAGATCCAAATATTCATATCTATGCATCTTGTACTTGTGCTTACATGAAACCCTTGCCAGGTTATTTTTTTGATGTGTAAAAGGAGCTAGATCTCCATTTTTCTTCATGTTCTGAGAAATAAAACTCTAGATCTGATGTTTTCATCATATTGTATCAGAAACCCTTTTTAAAAGACGTTTTTCATGCTTCAAAAAACGTTTTTTTAGTCAAGTCATGGGATTTCAGTGTTTTTAAGCCATATCGGAACCAGGAGATCTGTTTAAATAAGAAAAAGAGATTTGTTTCTAAACATTTTCTGGGTGTGAGTCCCAAATTACATATGCTAAGGGATCCCATCGTTATTTTCCCCTATTATAAGGAAATTTTCTGAATATAACATTTTTATGGCATAAATTACTGCTTTTCCCCACTTTTGGCTGATATAATGGATCAGATTTCTTGTTGTTGTACATGTAATTTATGGCTATGTGTTTTATACACATTTTATGAGTTATTTCTCATTTCTATTCTAGATTTTTGTTCATGTATTGCTTCATTCTGATTTTGGGATATTACAATGGAATAAAAAGGCAGTTCTTAATAGTGAGAACACCACGGAAAAATGGATTTGCTGAAAGAAAGAAAAGATTCATACAGGAAATGGCCTAAACAATGTTAAATGACTCAAAATTAGATGATAAATTCTGGTTTCAAGCAATTGATACAGGTGTATTCATTATAAAAAAAGGTCTGTTAAGGAACAATTGTAACATGACTCCATACGAACTATGGAAATGAATATTAGATAACATTAAATACTTCAAAATATTTGGAAGAAAATGCTATGCAATATTCCCAATTAGTTGCTGCTAGTTGGAATATTATATGTTTCTCTGTTTTGCAGATTAGAAGAATAAATGGGGTAGGGAGACCCTTAAATCTCTTTAGTAAGAAGAAAACATTCCCAATGTGAAAGGGGGTTTATGTAGGTAGGAAAAATAAAGCCACCTTTGGTGTGAAAGGAGGAAATGCATGAGAACTAGAACCTTGTTGACCAAATCAACAGCACTGCTAAAAGATAAGGAAAACTAGTGGGAACAACGCAGTTTTGAAGGAGGACTCTTTGCAAGGAAGTAACCTCATGAATGTGTGGGGTCCAGGGTGAGGAGGCTCACCAAGAATAAATTAAAGGAAGGGATGGTAGCCATGAGAGTCATTTAAAATCTTGTCTATGTTTGGGTCTTATGACTTCTTGCATGCTTCAACTATTTAGCTAGGTTTGCTGCACTGTTTAGTGCAAGGGATTCTCATGCTGGAGTTCCAATCTCTTTCTTGGTTCAGCTTGTTGAAGGGATCTAAGAGGAGAATTCTGGGCTACATTTCCACCATCAGACTTTGGTTCAAGTAGTTACCAACCTCTACAGTGCATTCTCTTGCAGAAAATACGTCATTGCTGAAGGTGATGCAGTGGTAGGGTTAAATCCCTTGATTTTGTGCTAGTTTCTTAGGAGAAGGGGCTCTTCCTCTCCTGGAAGGCTAGTAAGGAGGGTCTTCAGCCATTTTTATGTGTTAATCAGCTATTTTATGTATTTTTCAGCCATATCAAATACAGAGTTGTAGTATACTGCGTGATTTTCTGTAGAGATACCATTTTGAACTTATGCACTCATGAAACCCTTGGCGGGTTGTCTCCATTTTGTATAAAAGAGGCTAGACATCCATTTTCTTGGCTCTATGATTAATGTAATCTCCAGATCTATTATGCTTCATATTTTACTACAAAAACCCTCATGGAATAACGCTCTTATATTCTTCAGAATTTCTGTTTGGTAAAGTCATGGGGTTTGGGTGTTTTTAAGCTATATTGGGCTGGGGAGATCTATTTAACATAGCTAGAGTGATTTTTTTCTATTCCAATTTTTCATGTAAGGTTTATTAAGAATAATCTAAAGGATCCAGATCCTGTTTCTCAATTATGTAACGTAATTTTCTGAAAATAGCGTTTTTACTGTCCATAATGCTGAAATTCCTAAGAAGGAATATTACAGTGGTATCAGAGCTCTGCTCTTGGCTCATCTTGTGGGTAAAATATATCTACATTATGGAGGAGAAATATATTTCAAAGCTTCTTCTTCAAACCATGAAAAACATATTCCAACATATTTCTAATGAATGAATTGGATTGAGTTCATGTTATGAGTTATTAAGTTCATGTTATGAGTTATTGAATTCATGTTATGAGTTATTAAGTTCATGTTATGAGTTATTGTCAAGTTTTGCATTCTCTGTTCTTAGGTGCCATACATAGTTTAGAATAGCTTTTGCTCTATTTTAGTGTGACCAATAAATTCTCTTTGTTAAACACTTAGTTCTTTTCCTCCTAGCATAAAACCACAAAACCAAAAGCATTAGAAAATCACTAAACACAACGAAGTAGGAAGCAGATACCTAGGCACATATAGTGCACTTCACTTAACCAATTTACTATCCCTGGTTGACAATTTATGACATCAATTTAGGAACACTAAGTTGAGCAAACACCTAATATCTTTCAACTCTACTACCAATTGAGAATAGGATTTAGGTTTTCAGAACTACTACTTCAGGGCATCCTTGATCTCTTGTATTGTAGGATTTGCATGTTGATTAATGTATCCCATGAACCAATCGAG